>JAJHUR010085265.1:0-13053 GCA_027495735.1 Lutjanus campechanus | reverse complement strand
TGAACAGTGCCTTAGATTTGTTACTTGGAAGGAGGAGATTTTTTCTCAAATAATTTTATTTTTGACATTATATTTTGTGGTGACAGCAGTGGAAAATCAACAAAATATAGTTTCCCCTTGCTTTTTTATTTATTTATTTATTTATTTATTTTTTGTAAATTTTTCTTAATTTTAAGTCCAAGTTTAAGTTTAAGTTTCAGTCCTTACTCAACAAATGTCTCTGCCAGACAAAACAATGTCATAACATAATATAAATATAAATATATTATTATTATTATTATTATTATTATTATTTTAAATATTATGTGCCATAAAGCTACCATCCATCCATCCATTTTCTGTAACCGCTTATCCGTGAGGGTCGCGGGGGGCTGGAGCCTATCCCAGCTGACTTTGAGAGAGGCGGGGTACACCCTGGACAAGTCGCCAGTACGTAAAGCTACTTGGTATTCATTAAACTGAGGTATTAGCAGCCTTATGTGCAAAATCCTTCACTGACCACTTTTGACCACTAGAGGGCGCTCAGACTCTATTTTAAGATTTGCTTCTCTTTTGAGCCTGTGGTCAGTTCTGCCTGTTCATATGATTTTTATTGCTGTTTATACAAAATTACAACAAGTTACTTTAACTAAAGGGCTATTCAAATAATTATTGTTATTTTCTATTATAATGATTATTGTCCATGGACTTGTGTTCATTGAAACAAAGTCTAGGGTTTAAACAGTCAGCCATGAACATCAAGATTTGGTAACATCACCCTTTATAGGATTGAGTGTTACTGTTATGTATTAAAAATGCATTGTTGTTTATGATAAGACAATAATTACACATGTCTTCTACATAACCCCAAACAAAAAGTTACTACTTCTCACTTTATCAGGAATCCAAAACTATTCAGCTAGATGGAGATTTTTAATTATGTCTTGAAAAATATGTCCATTTTAAAATTCGGAAACTTTTTTTTTTTCTTGATTACTGATGCTCTATTAAGCACATCTGACATACAGGGCTTCTTAGATGATGATCTATTTTGTGGTGGACCTGGTGGGAGATAAAAGAACACTAAGCAACCTTGCAATTCATTGGCAAATTGGAAATGTTTTGAGATATCTAAAGAGAAAAAAGAATATCCGTGGGACTCAAATTTTTGCAGCTGAGTCCATTTTTATAGTACCAGGTGCACTATTTTCATTGTTTGATCTTTAAGTAATCTAAAGATTGTTTAGATTACATTTTTTTGTAAAATATTTTGTTTGATTACGTTTCTAGTTACAAAAAATGTCCATGTACTGTATTGTATTTAGTATTGACTACATATGAAAGTAATCTGATCCAACTCTGCTTATATAGACTCATGTTATTTGCATTTTACTAGAAGTCAGATTTTACAATCAACATTACTCCCAGAACACACACCAACACTGCAGATTCACTACAATATTAATGTAAACCAAACGGTACACTGTGCAATATCAATATTTTCTTTATGTAGTGCGAATTCAACCGTTGAGTCTTGTTTAAATTGTTTATATTGTTTTATTTTCTCATGTTTATCTTTTATTTTCTCCTCTATATCTTGTTTGTTTTTTTGTTTTTTTTTTATTGTTGCTTCTGCTTTGCTATCTTCTTTTGATGCAGTAAGGCTGCAGATATCCCCAATGTGGGATTAATAAAGGATTATCTTATTTTATCTTTAATCATGCATGGAATTTTATTTGTGAAATATATTTTGGAGACCAGAAAAACAGTGTCCTTTTAACACCCGAGGCACACTAGATAAATAGTGGCTTTGTGCTTCTAAACATAAAGTCTCATTTTGGTTTATATTGGGCACATGGTGACAAGTGTAACCCATATTTATTGGACTTGACAAGCTTTCCTCTGGTACTAAAAGTCAATATTTATTTTATTGTGAAGAGAAAGGGAAAGCATTTGGCATCTTGCACACCTAAAAAGGAAAATCCTCAGAACTCATAAAGATCAGGTCAGAGGAAGGTGGATGATCTAACTGGGCAGAGTGGGAGTGTTGCTCCGATGTCTGGAGAGGAAAGACTGTTGTAAATGGTCGTGATCGATGACCTTCTCCAGCAAAAGGGCCAAGTCTTTAAACTGAAGATAGAGGGGGTGTAGGTGCACTTATCTGTCTAAAAGCAACACATGACACCACACTCACACATGAACCGAGCCTCGGTTAGTTTAACCAGGAATGAATTGAATGGGAGGTGAGACGGAGGATTATCAAATAAGACTGGGCAGTTAAGTGAGCTTGTTCTGTAAATGTCCTTATAAAACAAATCAGCCCCCTCCTGGCCCTGTTAAACGCACTCATACACATCTGTCCTGGTCACATGACAGCTGTATAACCACAGGGATCAATTATAGATTGGTGACATCATCACAGTGTCTGGGTACGGTTTCTGCCCCCATGAGGAGGGAATTCCCAGGTTGACCATGTGTATACTCCGTTTGCTGCTCTGTGACCTGCTGTTGTCATGGTTACAAGTGCGCATTGTCCCAGAAAATGACTTAAAATCATACATTACATTTTTAGCAAAGTGATCTGCAGCTACATTTGCAATGTGGTGGCAACATTCATTTCATATGGTGTCATGATACCGCAGCAGAGCAAACGCCAGCTCACCACCCATTGAGTTAGACAAACATGGTGTCCTGCTATTATGTGTTTATGAGCGCTGTATTTTAAAACAGCTACACTCATTTCCTCTCAGTAAACAACCAGTACAGACTCTCAACTCCTCAACATATTTAAACAAATGTTCAAATCAGCATGCAAACAAATCAGAAGGTGCAAAGAAGAACACTCAAACCAAAGCACAGTCAACAACACTCGTTTTCTAACAAGAGTCTTCAGCCATGCAAGCAGCGCTATGAGGCCGCACTCAGGCTAGGGCTGCAGCTAAAGATTATTTTCATTGTTGATTAATCTGTTGACTATTTTCTCAATGAATCAATTGATTAATCCACAGTCTTGTCGTGTTTGGGCCTTTTTTCATGTCGTTTCTGTAACAATTATTTTCATCAATTTGTTGATCATTTTCTCTATTAGATGATGAAAAAATTTTGGTCAGTGTTTCCCCAAGACCAAAGATGGCGTCTTCAAGTGTCTTGTTTTGTCCTTGACCCAAAGATATTCAGTTAATTGTCAGACAGGAATAAAAAATAATAAAATAACAGAAAATAATCACATTTAAGAAGCTAAAATCAGAGAATTTTTACTTTTCTTTCCTTAAAAAATCAGTCAAACTGATTAATCAGTTATCAAAATAGTGGGTGATTCAATAGTTTACTAATCAATTCATTGATTATTCGTTGCAGCTCTACCAAGGCACAGCAGTACTAGAGCAGAGCTAAATGCAAATGTCAGCATGATAACATGCTCACAGTGACAAGGCTAAAATGCTGATATGACCATGTTCACCATCTTGAGTTTAGCTTATTAGCATCCTATCAATCGTATATTCATATATCACCTGATAATATATACACATAATATAATATACAGAATATAAATGTAGATAAACACATTTGTTGCAGTGATCCCTCAAATGTGGCGATGAAGCAGGGTATTTTACAGTTTAACAATAAACTGTTTTGTCCAAAATAACATCAGGCACTGAAACAGTAAACTTTCACTGGTATTTCTTTAAAATAAATATCTATTTTAAAAAAAAGAAACAAACACACACAAATATAACTATATTTATATGTTATGTCTGGTTTGACCACTAGGGGAAGTATTGTTTTTCTTTATGTGTAATGATCTCTGTTGAGCACAGGTGTATTAAAGTAGAGCAGCAGAGATCAGTTGGGAGCACATGATTCTTACCATGAACCACAAACTGCAAGTCAAGCTGTGAAATGTAAGTCTATTTACTCAGCATCTTGCAATAAATGGGAACATCACCTGATCTCTCTCTCTCTCTCTCTCTCTCTCTCTCTCTCACACACACACACACACACACACACACACACACACACCACCTGCTGAAGTGACTGAATAAAGAAGTTTGGACAGTCACTAGAATATATATAAATATTAAACTTGAATCAAGAAAAACGATAAAATAAACATAAAATGCTCCCTCCCTCTAAAACTAGAAAAGGCTGTTTTCTGTCCAGAAAACAACAACTGATCAGTCCCATATAGTTAAATAACATGCCCCTCTGTATCATACGTTGGATACAAATATCTGGAACACTGGCATTAAATCAAATTATCATTTATATAGAATCTCGTTAGCTATTTACATCTCTTCTCTTTATTCTGTGACATTTGACCTTGTGGTTTACCCTCTGGCATAATCATTTTTGCTGCAAACAATCAGTCATCGGCTTTGTTTGAGGAGCGGTCTATTTTTGCCCTGCAGATCTGCCTTTGGAGGCCAAACCAGGAAGAGGTGATGTCATGATGGCTATCACTTACAATGCTCCAGCCAGCTGCAGATGTACAGACCCCCTTCTCTCCTGAGGTATGACCTCAGCCTGGGAGTACACAGGGAACATCTGCTTGATGATCTGGTTAGCAGGATGCAGGTTTGATCTGATGCAAGACATTACACTGGAGAGAGCTCTCTTGTTGTGTGATACTGTAGCTATGGTTGGTGTATTTGAAATAGGTCAGAAACAAGATGGTTAGGTTTAAGAGAGAGTTTTTGTCTTCTTTTAAACTGAAGTATGCTGATTTAAGCACATTGATTGATGAGGAACTTTTAAGGGATATTTGCCCATGAAATGTTTTATTTTGTTTCAGACAATATGTAAATACCATTGGCAAGTAGATTCAGAAAAACACTGAAGGCCTACTTGCTGCTTGAAACTGTGACCTTGACATTCTTCAGCATATCTGCTCACCCTAATGATGATCTGTGGCAATCTTTCCAGTCCACTGTAAAACATGCTATCAAATTAAACCTTTCATTAAGTGCAAAAGTTAAAGAAACAAACAAACTGTGGAACGTGTCAGGGAAATGCTAGCATGTGGATCATGAGTTAAGGGTCCAGTGTGTAAGATTTACAAGGATTCCTTGGCAAGATATGGCAGAAAAGGAACATAGTATAGTATGTTTTTGTTAGTATGTAATCACCTGAAAATAAGAGTTTTCATTAGAGATGTTGTGTGCTCATTATAGAATGAGCTGATCATATCCGCAGGGGACTTGTTGCTTCTTCTGTGGACGCATTATGTTGCATTTGTACAGTAGCCTAGAAGAGATGAATTAAACTCTGGCTCTAGATAGGGTCTTCAATATTTTTCACGAGTTCCGTGGCCACTGTAGTTTCTTCTACATGCTTGGAAGGGGAGGCTGAGGCAAGTTGGATGCAATCTTCAAGCTCACCGCTAGATGCCATTAAATTCTACACGCTGGTCCTTTAAGATAGTGAGACACAATCTAACTTTTTAATTAGGGAGCTTTAGAGGTGTTGCCAGGCAGATTTAGATTTTGTTCCCTTTAGACAGAAACAGGTTAGCTGGCTCTCCCTGTTTCCAGTCTTTATGCTCAGCTAAGCTAACCAGCTGCTGGATGTAGCCTTATATTTACTATACAGATATGAGTGGTATCGATCTTTGCATCTGGCAAGAAAGCAAATAAGTATATATTCCAAGATGTCAAGCTATTTAAATTAAAACCGAAAGCTAGAAAGTGTATATTTCTGCTGTCCTTTTTAGCTAAATTTTAATTTGATCAATTTTCCTTTTGTGGATCAGAGTGTAAGCTTGGGTTTCTCTTGGTAACTTTCTTACATAAGCCTGGGATCACCAGACTATTAGTCTGAGATCTTTAACTTCATGTTCGATTTCCAAGGGGTGTTCTAAACAGGTGCAGGCCAATATGCATCTGCCAACTGGATAGACCTACAACCAACCAGACCAATGAAACATGTAATGCAGTGCATGACACAAGGAAGTTGGGGCGCTGCGCTATTGAGAGAAATTAGCGTGCAAGGCTTTCTGCCAGAAAGCCCGTCTTGCATAGATTCAGGGAATAAAAAACATGGTTTGGATTAAAATAGCAAAATTTCTATCGGAAATTGCTTTCTGGCAGAAAGCCCTGAAGGCTAACATAGGCACTGGTGCTTGGACTGTTTTCAAGCAGGAAAAAATGGGGAGTTGGGTTGCAAACGTCTTCATATTACAGTTAAATAGTGCACTAAAATATGTTTCTGAATGCATTTGTCTCAAGAAATAGGTAATGCTGTGACAGAATCTTAAGCATTAGTTGGCAGTTTAATTTGATTCTTATTAGCCTGGTGCAAGGCTGTCATAACATGTGACATGTTCTGTCAATCATCATATTAAAACCAACCGCAGAGAGGCCCTGGGTATCTGAGCAAATGAAACATAAGCTCAAAGATTCATGGTTCCCAGGCTATAATCAATCTTACTGAGTACTGATTTTGGATTTGTTGTACATACATGATCATAATTAAGAACAGTGGTGCCAAAGCTTGTGGTAAGTTTGTCAATTCTGAAGTCTGTTACATTTCTTTTTTACTATCTCATGAAGGCAAAAACTGACAAAAAAGTTGTCTTTAAAAAAAATATGACAGCCCGCCCAGCAGGTACCAGCAAGCCTTTGCTCAGCAGCTGAGCTCAGAAGGATCTTCAAAGGTATAACATGTCAAGCACAAATTCATGAATCAAAGGGAAACGCCCGGGACTGGACGCCAATCCTTTGCAGGTCTAAAGGAGAATACCCCAGGGCACTTATGTGTCTCAGAATTCACTTCACTTACATGTCTTTGCAAAATGAAAGAAAAGTCACACAAACACAAGTAATACCTTCAAATTCAATATGTATTATTCACACAAAAGGACACTTCCTTCAGTGAGGAAATTCTTCTGATCGTGCACCTGTATGTTGAGGGACAGCTGGCCAAGATACAGGTGCACTGCCATGTGTCAGCCCTGAACAAGCGTTGGCAGTTGGTTGAAGTTCAGCGTGTCACCACCCCCTTGTGCAAAAAGTGCCACGACTGCTTTGACTGACAACTGTGCTATCTGGGGTTAACTGTCCAGGCTAACAAGTGACTGTGACAGCTGCTGTTATACACTTCCCCTCCCCAAGACTCGAACACTTTGACTCAATAACCCAAGGCAGACCACCCTCCACACTGAGCCCAGGGAATCTCTTTGCTGGGGATGAACAGAAGTGTGTGTGGGTGCATGTGTGAGGGTGGGGGGGCTGCAGACACAGTCCTCAAGGGAGTCTCACTTTACACAGTGGGTTTAGATTAGAAACACAGCATTGTCTAGTGTGGACCTGATCAAACTTCTAAAAGACCTGTGAGATCAATCAATCAAGACAGCGAAAAAAGTGTCAGATAGACGGGTTTGCACCAGCAAAGATTAGTTTAATCTAAGATTAGTTTTAATCAGAGTTTAGATGAGTTAGATTTAAAATCAGTAAATCCAGATTTAAAACTAGGCAGAGCTCTGTTGCACAATTAAGAACTCATCTCAATTGAGTAAATCCTAGTTTAGAGATTTAGACCGAAATTAAACAGATTTAATCAATATGTAAATGCTTGCTTATCCAAATTGAAATAAATTAACAAATAATACATAAATTAAGTGCTGTTTGGGACCTTGTTTGGCTGCTTTGTATTCCTTAATAAAAACATTTAACTATTTGCTAGCAAGATGAAGAGTTAACTAAATTGTTTGCTAGCTAGCTAAAAAGTAAAAAGTTAAAATGTTACAATGATTGCTAGCTAGATAAAACTTTAAAAGAATATTTGCAAGCTAGCTAAAAAGTTTTAAAAATTGTTAGAGTGCTTGCTAGTTAGCTAAAAAGTCAACATATTCATGGTGACTTGGCAGAGAAGTTCTAATTTCTCCTACTTGAAGGCCAATTATTAAAAGACACATCATAAAGCTCAGTTGGGTGGAGTCTGCCCCTTAAATTTCTTCAAGAAAAGTTAAACCTCCTCAAGTTTAAAGTTAACACTGGATCACATTTTAAATTAGTGCAACAGAATTAAATTTAATCTCGATGGCAGAGTAGGAGTAAAAGCTAGGCTGAGGTTTAAAGAGAGGTTCAAATTTTACCTTTCTTAATTTTAAGCTAATTTAAAAGTTTGGTACAACATATGATCTAATCAGCTTTAAAAATGAATCCTTGTCGGTGCAACCCAACCATAGGGTGTATGTTGTCCCATCACGCATGCAACAATGAGCCTCACTGCATGTAAATGGACATATCTTGACCATAAAATGACAAAATGGCAAGCTAATAGGACTTAAGGTTGTGTCCCCCTCTGATTGGTGCATCCTCTGTCTCTGTGCAATGAAGGTAGAAGAGGAAAGCCGAGAGCCCCTGGAGACAGCATTCAAATATTACCACCCCAGACATTATTTCTAGAAGGACTTGCAAAAAGCCACGCCAAATGAGCCACCCGTTTGAAATGTGAGCTGGCCTGATGCACTGCTGCCATGCCTCGCATTGCTGCAAAAAATCTGATGGGCCTGCCAAGATCCCTCGGATGGCAAAATGAATTGCATGTGTGAAGGAGTGTCAGCGTGTCAGTCATCATAAAGCATTTCCACCCCCGTGCTAATTCATGGCAGTCTATGGCGTTAATGTTGTAATCAATCCTAACCCGCGAGTCCACTCTTCCTCCGTCTGGTTAGAGACAGGCAGCGCTCCAAAGTTTCTAAATGGCTCCCGCTCTTCATGAACCCTGACCTAATAGAGCCTATACTACTAAGTGGTTCAAATGTTAATGTCCTGTCTACACCTTTCATATGCAACATGTTGGCCTTGTAGTTCTTCTCCTGTTTTGGGTTGAGGGAGCAGAGAAGTACTTGACTATTTCAAGAGCCGAAGCTCCTCTTTCCTGCCTGTCAGTATGATTGTCATTTCTGCATTCGATAGTAGAACAGGACTCAACGCCAAAGAAATATTGAAGTGATAGGATGAGAAATTGAGAAATTTGAGAGAAGTATGTGTAACAAAATAATCTAAGCCTCAAGGTACACTGACTAGTTGTTTGGAGCTTTCAACCAAAATGAAAAAGAAACTAAATGCTTTAGGTATGACTCCTCACTGTAGAGTAAGTGCTTACAAACGTGCCCCCAAAGAAATTTACACTTGAAACACACTTTAAAAGGGCAATATGTAAGAATATAGTTTATAATCTATCTATACCATCTGCGATCAACCGAGCATCAGTGATATCATGAAGCTGAGGTGCCTGCGCAGAGCTCAAAGGATACTACAAGACAATACCAGTCTTTTCACTCTGCTGCTGTCTGGCAAGAGATACAGAAGTATCTGCTGCTGTGCCACCAGACTACAGAGCAGTTTCTTCCCTCAGGCTGTGAGACTGCTTAGTTAATCCTCACCATGCATGTTTTATTTTTATTTCTATTGCATATTATTTACCGCACCAATTTATTGAGTATAATTTTACTGTTGCTTATCACAAGTAGCAAAAAGGGAACTGCAATTTAATCTCAGTATACAACCCTGTGTTGTTGTATTAATAAATAAATCTACTTTGTACTTGTAGCTTGTAATATTCCCAAACAACAGATTGTGAAGAAATATCAGTGTTGACATTCACTCTCAGGCCTAGCCTGGCTCAGTCGTTCACTCACCGGTTCTGGTGCCCACTCTGGAGCTACCAGCATACCCTCCGGGTCCAAGCTCCAGGCATGAAAACCTCCTTCTTTCGGCCTTCCAAAGCTCTTGTGCTAGCGAACTACACCAACACTTCCCTGGAGCTTTGAGTTCAAGCAAACTCAAGTCAGCTAATAGAACCACTAGCTACAAGGGCTAACTGAGCCAATTGAGCTAACGAGCTAGCAGCACAAGCAGTTAGCAACAGTTCAAGAGTTCAAGGTCATTAATTATCGCTGTACAACACAAAATTAGAATTGTAGTTGCTGGTTTACCATGGGTTTCTCTGATGATATGCTAGAGAATGATTTTCACAGGTGGCCAATTCTTACATGTTGAACCTTTGGATTATTATATTTAATATTTATGTTTTAAGATATATGTTTTCTTTTTTACCCATTTTGTTGTTCTGTTTCTTTAAATATAGTTTTGCAGCTGCTACATCTGTCAACTGATTTGAATCAAAGGCAATGCCTTATGTTGTACAGATGGTACAGCCCTCTGAGGCATGTGTGTGATTTGTGATTTTGGGCTTTATAAATCAAGAGAAAATAATGAGTTTTTTCATCAGGTTAATGATTAAAAGACAAATGGTGGAAGCTGATTGCTGGTGCGTGAATCTGTTGTTATAAAAACATAGTGATAGCAATGTAAAATTCATTCTAAATCAAATCATGGCTGATGATGACTAGACTTCAGCCCTAAATGGACTGGATTAGTGGTTTCACACCTCTAGTTCAGTTCATTTGTTCTGGACCAAAGAATAAACATTGCACAGTGTTGGCATGTAAGTATGTAACATGTTTACAGCTCTTGGCGTGTTTGTAAAAAGCCAGTGTGAACAAAAATCAGTCCAGAATTAGGAGCCAACAGTGATTTTTTTCCCCCCTTGTTTTAGAACAAATGATCCAAACTACAGGTGTGAAAGCGACCTTACATCCCCTGAGATTTGGATTTTACCTTAATTTTCTTTACAATTTAATGACAATTCTTGGTTTAATCAAGGTGAATTCTCAAAATGTGCTGCAGTTTTTCTTCCTACTACAGTGCAGTGACCATTAATGATCTTTTGCCAGCTTTGAACCCCATGAACATCACCAGATATGGATGGTGGAGGGTCCAGCTCAGCCAATGGCAGTGCAGCTGGTTATTCATACATGAGTTGGGCAGAGTTGTCTCCAAGCAGTGGCATCGATGCCGGTCAGTTTGTTTAATTTGAAGACAGGTTGATGTCTGCCACAGGTGGTTGTGTTGAACTTATCCTTCTGCCTGAGTGTTATTATATCTCCCCATGTCATGCCATGGCTTTAGATTCACAGGGTGCTTACTGTATCTCTTACAGTACAGGTGACCTAAGGTTGGCTCATGGACTACACTACACAGCAGGGAGATAAGAAGAAGGAGCTTACCCCTCTGTTGGCCTTTTCTCTTCTCCATCTTTGGTTGGTGCCGTGTTGTGCCTCAACAAAGGGGATTGTCATCTAACTGCATCCTCATTCACTTCTTACAATGCAAGGCCAGTCTAAAGATAAGAAATAAGAACCTTTTCATATCACAAAGGTTTTATCTAGAACCCACCGGTGGGGTGCTATAGAGAACTTCTTTATATTCCAAGGGTTTTATCTAGAACCCAAACAGGGGGTTCGACCAAGAACCCTTTAATATCATGGTACAAAGAACCCTTGACAAAAGATTTATTCAATGATTTCAACAATCCTTGAAGAACTCTTTCTTCCAAAAAGGGTTATTTGGACGAAAAGGGTTCTGAATAGAGCCCTTAGTCTTACAAAGAACCCTTGATAAACTCTTCCTTTACTCGTTCTTTTGGAACCCTAATTTCTAAGAGTGTATGAATCACTTTATTTGTTCACCTGTTTTAGCAAAATCCGGTCTTGTGTGAATAAACAAAGTGAGATACATTACAGCATCAGCTGTCAGAGCCATTACTGCGGCGAGGGAGAGAGTCTTTCTTTGTGATAGTTTATAGCTTCCTTGCCACTTATACAATTATAAGCACATGAAGAAAGTACATAAGGAACGGAAATTGATTTTCATCTCTAGTAATAACATAATCCCGATCCCAGCCACTGCATTAGCAAAGTTGTGTGATGTGAAATATAATGTTCTTCATGCTAGTCACTTTAAAAATGCAAATGTTTGTGCTGTGGCTGCTTTATGCAGCATAAAGAGAGGATGGCCGACACTCTTCAGCCGAGTAATCCAACAAATCTTGTTGGATATGTTATAGGCATATTCTAGTATTTGTCAGACTCAATGTTTGTATGCACACTCCCTTGTCTATATAACTAAGGGTTATCACAGACAACTGGACTTGTGTAGGTTCTTGAGGACATTTCGCCTCTCATCCAAGAGGCCTTTTCTGTTCCCTTGTTAATATTTTGCACATTCCTGCGCAAAACTGCACAGCTCTTTCATTTTGATAACTGTCATATTGTACACATTGTTTTTTTCATATGTTATGCTTCTTTCAGTACTTGCTATCATCTTTGTTTATATTTTATAGTTTGTCTGGAGCTTGGAGCTTGTCTGCAAATAATCTTGCATACTGAGTCCGATCAGCCTAAAGGATTATGTGCACATTTATGATGGTATGCTCGAGAACCTGTTGATTCACAATTTTTGAGAAAAACCTTTAAAAATGTGAATATAACCTATACAAAAAAGTATATTTCCCTCTACAATGTGCTGGAGTGACCCACTTTTCAAATGCATAAAACCTTGAAACGATGGTTTCTTCAGATATCTCAAGGTCAGAGACTAAGTAAAGAAATCAAACAAACTGAGGATAGTGAGCCTAACTCAATGAATATACTCCCTGATACATATAAGACTAGATATGACAAACATCTTCTATCACGAATATATAACAGATCACAAAACTCCAAAAATGATTCTGCTCTTCAGGTCAAACAGAAAGAGGACATTGAAGAGGGCCTGGAGATATCTGAGGATGATTGAAATGATATTTGGGAAAGTCAGGCCAAGACTACCAACTCCTGGTGAAAATTCTGTTGGAGGAACATAATATATTATTTTGTGACCCCAAAACTGAAATTTATACTGTGGTGTTTTCAGGGGCAGGAATGTTTGAGGCAATGTGGTAAATCAATGGCAGACCATCTTCATATATTTGGGAGCTGCTTTCTAATACAGTCATTTTGGTGAGAGATTACCAAAGAAATACGGAATATTTTTAGAATTCAAAGTGATTGGGCTTTTGTCACATTATACTTTGGCAAAATCCTGGACACACTCATGGCCTGGGATGAATATCTTTATAAAATTCTTTTAGTTGCGAGAATGAAAGCCATCATGCAGAAGTGGAAGCAGGCAAACCTGTCATTAAAGGATGACTGGAATTAAATTTTCAACATAAAAAAAAAAAAAA
>JAJHUR010085264.1:9034-32590 GCA_027495735.1 Lutjanus campechanus | reverse complement strand
AGATGACTGTAGCCAACAATACTACTTGCACATGGGGTTTAATAGCCACTGTAGCTATTTACACGTGGGTGTATGCAGCTTTCCACAGCAGAGACAATCACCCAGATGTATGTAGCTAACAATACTATTTGCATATGGGGTGGAATAGCCAGTGTGGCTATTTACCCCCATGGCAGAAACAAGCACCCAGACGTCTGCGGCCAGCAATACTATTTGCACCCGGGGTGTGAATATGGCTATACATGGCAGAGACAAACCATAAACTTTTCATAAACCTAACCAAGTAGTTTTGTTGTCTAAACCAAAACAAACTGTGGCCAAAACCAAAAAAAAACATAATACAAAAACTCAGAATAATAAGTCAGCTTAGTGTAAAAAATTAAGTGAGGAATGACTTCTAATTTCACACTCCACTACAGAACAGTCCTGTACTTAATCCAGACAGAGAATTTGTCATTATTTATAGCTAAACCTAGGGGGTCAGGCAAATAACTAAATAGCTGCCATGTCCCTATTCTCACCCGGACGCAAATAGACATACAGACAAATAGACTGTATACATAGACAAGACCTTAATCTTACCCTGCCCCTTTTACCTGGACCTGGACCAGACTGCTACAACTCTGCTTTAAAAATAAATAACTGAACTGCACCTGCTCTGTCACCTTCACCTGCCTTTGGGTCCTATCCCCGTCCCCTGTAATCACCACATTGTGACAATGTTAGACTCCATCTCTGAAGCAATCAGCAGCAAACAAGGAACTTTATTTTGACCTGTAATTGCAGCACAAGTTGTTGGTCAAGCATTGTCATTTTTGAAACTGCCAGAAAGCCCCCGAAAGTAGACTTAGAGTGGAATAACACGTATCCTAGACCTCATCAACAAATCATGGACTGGATCAAATCACAAACACAGAAGTTATTTTTAAAGATAGAAGTTATTTATGGTCATGCTTTTTTTTTTTTCAACTTTATACAGTCTTCACCATCTCCATGCTTTTTCTCATATGGTGTTAAGGGGGGGCTTAATTAACATGTGGGGTGCTCAGGAAATAGTCGATTTTCAATAAAAGGAGAACACGCAGCACATTTGATATAAATATAGCTTTTCATTGAATTTGGGCAAAGAATATTCAACAAAATAGCAATAAGCCCAATGCAACTAATCACAAGGCAGTGACAAAAATATCTTTCATATGCAAAGGTGAAAGAATTCAGTACTGAACAGTGTTCATGCAGCCACAATTAATAACACAATAGATCCAAATTGCAAAAACAACGAGAAGTGCATTCATATGCATAATCAGATGACGGTGCAACAGTAATAATATTTCAGATTAAATGGTTGCCACAACATCAGAAATTGATTTAATAATATACAAGACACAGCCTGAACAAGAAGTGCAAAGCATTTAGCTATATCCCTGTTAACTGTGCACACACCTGTAAACCAAACTGGTTGTAACACCACCCAACCTCATGATGGTGCGAGACATCTCAAGCTGTCACATTACTGTTAACGTGTATCAAACACTGTCTGTGTTTTTCTTTTATCACATCCTCCTGTCTAAACCATAGGTAGTAAAAGTGTAGCTTACAGGCAGGAACACTAGTGGTTGCTGCCCCCTGGTGGTCTGGAGTATCAATTAACTTCTACTAGTGATAATGGGTTCAATGATAGATAAAAAAAATTTTTTGACATTTATCACTAAAATAATACACCCACAATAAAATATTTTAGCTACACTAAAATAAAATAGCTATATGTGCATCAAGAGAATTGAAGCAGACATTAATTAAATTTATCTAATAATAACTAATTCAATTTAAGTGATCTACTGTGGTTTGGATGTCACCTCATTTATATGCTGATTTGGAGAAAAGTGTATGTTCAAATTCATAAATATCGTGATGTAAAGAGATCAAACATTAATTAACATTAAATGAGATGATGTATGACAAATCATCATAAAAGTGAAATAGTCCTCTAAATCTTGTTTGCAACTTAGGAAACAGAGTTCAGAATAAGCTTTGATTCATCTGCAGAAGGGTGCACTGATATTGAGAGTACAGTAAGTAAAGAAAGCTGTCAATAAGCACTTAACACAACAGTGTGTCAGTGTTATATGGTGTGTTGCTGATGTCTCCGGTACATTTTGTACTTACAGTCGTTTTTTATTTGAGTCTCGGTTCATTCTGTCAACCACAGCTCTTTCAGAGACAAGAATTATGTGTGAGGAGGATAGGCCACATGCTTTCCCGAGAGAAAAAAAATATTATAAAGCCAGAACACCTAGATTAACGGCAGTGTCATCCCTGCAAGGTCGGGTTTTGGTGTTAGTTTGTAATCTTCTGAGCTGACTGTCACAGCCTTTTGCTACAGAGTGCACAAATAATGCATTTAGAGAATGAGACGGCCTGGGTGTCTCTGCAGGGACGTTGGACGTGAGTGATATTAATGGAAACCATTAAAGAAATCTTACATAGAAACACGACCCTTGGATGGGCAGCTGCAACTGGCACCGAGCGGTGCTGGGTGTCACATTTCAGCCGGGCACAAGCAGTTTTGTCTGTCGGGCAGAGCCGGGGGTGAATGAGCTCAACAAATTCTTGTGCCACATTAAATGTCGCCACTCGGCTTTGCCAGGGTGACCTCTGTGGCCAATTATAGGGGAGGCTAATGCTTTGGCTGACATATCTATTTGAATGGATGAGATGTTTTTCTCATTCGCTGACACAGGAGATCACACGCCTATTATCATCACAATGGCCGTATACACAAGCTTATGTAAATGCCTCCTCACGCAGTAGTGACTGTCAGGCCCGCCGCATATTAGCTTTGTGTTTGGAAGAATGGCGAGTGTGGAGAGAATAGGAGGGATAAATTCAGGGTTGCTTGGATATCACTGCCTGAGCTGTAAAGGCTACGCACCCAAAGATAACAAAGCCTTTTTTCCAATGGTGGATAATAATATTTAATTAGTTCAATTGAACTGATTTCGAGGTTGCATTGAGGTGCTGAGGACACTTTAGCTTTGAGGGCATTAGCTCTGACAGCTAAGTCATCAATTAATGTGACATCTGAGGCGGGAGACATTAGAGTCTGACTGATAACAAACTACTGTAGTGCTAATCTAATCGATTTTACATTGATCAAATCAATGCCTAAAGTCCAAAAGGCTAGATTCAAACATGTTCCCAATGTCACACAAGAAGCAAGAGGCTCCCCGTGTGTCCTCCAGGCTCGCCCATCCACTCTCACTATGCTGAGAGCACCTTGTGGACTGAAGTAGGGCAAGCGCACAGGCCCGAGGCTCAAGAAGAAATGGAAAACAGCAGCCTGGCTGCATATCGGACTGGGCAAATAATGCAGCTGAGCTAACTGGCTCCCGGAGGAAACGACCCTTAATTAGGCCTCTTCATGTTCGCCCGTGCCAGCACCTGAAGAAAAGGCCGGGAAGAAAAGGCTCCTGTGGGGTTTCGGGAGTTGCTGGCAGAGATTTTATCTGTAGGGCCATCCTGTGACTCCATTTGTGTTGGCTGGCGATATCCTCCGCTGCCTGCCTCATTGTTCCTCTGGATGAAGTGGACTTCTTCATCAGGCCCCAATTAGCTGCATGCATGCTGAAGGACTAGATAGTCGGGAATTTATGTGCGCGTGCGTGTGTGCTAGCTCAAGCATGGGCGAGCATGTGCGCGACTCAGGAGCGTGAGTGTCAGCGCTGTGCGGGTGTGTTGTGTGTATGTGTTTGCATTGAGGCTGTGAGCTGCCGTCAGTAGTCATCCCGTCTGGGGGAAAAGCCAACTGATTTGCCTCCTGCTCTCCTATGTTTGATCCCACTGCTTGCTCAGCCGTGAGCTTGTTTGGTAACCTTTGACATGCAGATGATAGGACCATACTGATGAGAGCGCACGCATGACAGGTGTTTACAGAGTTTGAAAGTAAACACAACACCCACACACACACTCACAAAATCTCATATACATCCATATAATTATATGCAGGCTGCAGTGGTCATAGTCATTCTCTATAATTGTGACAAAAGCGTTTTTTGAGTGTAATGAGGCAATCTCCGAGAAATTTAAGTGTAAAGTAATGGATAGTAATCGGGAATGATCTGAGACATTCTGGTAAGAAAGTCAAAAATCATGGATATGCCAACGCATTTAAAACTCAATCGAGTCTTCATCAGGGCATAAAGAGAACAATAAGTAACAGTTGTATTTTAAAAGAAATCATGCAAAAGTGTAACCTTATCGTCATGGTCTTAAGGGTTTATGTGGTCGTTTCCTGTCTGATTTTGTAGTCCTGGTACTTCCTCATGTGTCTTGTCTTTACTTCCTGTTTTTGTCCTTTTTGATCGGCATTTGTCTTCTGTGTCTGATTAGTTCCACATGTGTCTGATTAGTTCCTTGCCCATTTAGTCCTTGTGTCTCTCTGTTTCTGTGACAGTTCATCCCTTGGTGTCGTCCCCCGTGCTTCATACCTTTGTTGCATTTGTTGGACTTTGGACTGTTTGGGGGGGTTTTATGGACATTTTGTTCCTCATTTACCCTTGTTAGACCCTTGTTAGATTAAATCTTTATGAACATATGTTTAATGAATATTAAATTTGAAGGGTTTTTTTTGACTGAAGTGGGGCACTGACTCATTTTATTTGTTGTTGTTTGTTGAACTGAGGTTACATCACTTCCTTCAGCACAGATGTCAATTCCATAAGATGGGATATCTGACAGAGTTGACAATTTTTATTTTTTTTTGTTTCACCTCATAGTCGTATTGAATAGCCATTTTATTTATTGAAGTTGCTAAGCGATTTCTTAATACTAATTAACATACACATTTTTAAAACATAATACTTATTCAGCTTTTATTCAAAAGGGCTACAGAGTTGACATGTTATGATTGAGAGTGATACGGTTTTCTTATTTTTTTGCATTTGGCAAAGACCTCGGAATTTGTATTGACTGGCAGTAAAATTAGAGTGGTTGTTTTCACCCAAAAAAGGGGTGGGAGCCTGATGCGTGAGCAAAGTGCCCGGACACCAAACCTGATTAAATCATGTTCTTGTAAAAATATGGTGGAAAACGGACAGACTTGACAGAAAACATTTTCATAAAAAATAGATTTCAAAACAGAAATGATTATAATACCACATTTTTTGCACATATATTATCAAAGGGTATTGTTTGTTTTATATTTTGAAGACTTTTAACACTTTTTTTTTTATTGTTTGAAGCTGTGAAATTTCTTGGTGTTTAGAAAAAGCAAACAAAACATTGTATAAAATGCATTTATTTCATTGATATAAAACCCTAGAAGAAATTTTCACACAAAAAAATGGAACTAAGTGTTAGTAGTAATGATAAATGAAGTGTTTTTGGTAGGACATAATTCGTCCCAGTTCTCTAGAACGGATGTTTTTGCCTTGTTTATGGAGAAAGCTGGGTCTGTTCCCGCGGAGAGCAGAACACAGCATCTTCGTTTCCAATCCATCCAAACACTCCTCTCCTGGCCGCCACCTTGATTAGAGCACAATCCAAGAGCCTGCAGAGAGAAAGGGAGAGGGAGCGGGGAGGCAGCAGAGGGATGTCAAAAGACAGACTATTATGCTTGTACATACACGCTGAGGCATCTGTCTGTCTCACTCTCCCTGTGTGTTCCTAAAGAACTCTCAGTATCCAAAGTCCACAAGTCCAGTCCTATTTGCCACCTTTCATTCTGTCAAGTGGCTGCCCCTCTTTTTTAATGACCCTCACGTTGTGCCTTCTTTGAAAAGTTCAATCCGGCTCCCCCTCACGCACTGTCAGCTAGTCCCTGGCTGTGATAATTGAAGCCCCTCATCTTTAGAGATGGGCTAATTTGCTGTCTTTGTACCATTTGTTCTCTTTCCTTTTCAGGGCATTATTCGCTCCACCTGCCATACTTCAGGATTCCTTGATGTTTCACAGCCCTGACTGCCCTTCATCTGGACAGCTCTGACAGTGATGTGCCACCACTACTGTCACCTACTGCCCTCTGCTGGCCTCATCGGGTATTACAACACCACCGGTATGCAGAGTCTTGCTATGAAAGGGAGATTAAATGTAATGGTTGATTTAGCAGTAATAGTTTGGCTTTCACTTGGTTGTAATCTTTAATGCCACCATCTCGTAAGTTTGTCGGTGTACTTCCTTATTGACTACCCTGTGAGCGACAATCATTTGGCAGAATATTCTCAAGGGGCCGATGGCTTGTGATGTAGCAGGTGTCATTCTCACACAGCGTGGAGTGGTTTATCATCCTGGATTGGCACATTCCTCCTCATATTGTCACACTCAGCAGTTTTGTGAGCTGTGGTGGATGAGTAAGCAGAGTAGCTTAGTACAAGTTGGCTTTTTCAACACAAAAGTCCTCTACAGGGACAGCACGAGGAGGCAAGACTTGTATCCCCTTGAGATCTCAAGCTCTATAAACTTCAGAGTAGCTTGCAAAAAAAAAAAAAAGTGCCCTTATTTTAATACTACAGTGTGCAGATGGTCAGTGACAGACTCAGGGTTTCTGAGGGACGGGGCCAAAAAATAGAAAGGGCACCACCTATATGTGGTGGAGCACCGGAGTGGCCAAAAAGTGTTAATCCCAATTTAAAAAAGAGACAGGGAACTATAGGCCAAATACCTTTTTAGTATGTAGGGTAGCCTATATGAGTACTGAATTGTGTTTTCTCCACTGGAAGGGTCCTTAAGAGGGCATTTAACCACATTTTGTCTATTAGGAAGGCACTCCAGGGGGCATTTTATAATGTTTTGTCCACTTACAGTAAAGGGCACATTAGAGGGCACTTTACTATGTTTTGTCTACTAGAAGGGCACCCTAGAGTGCACTTTACCACACTTTGTCCACTAGAAGGCACTTAAGAGGGCACTGTACCACGTTTTGTCCACTGGAAAGAAACCTTATCACATTTATTTACTATAGGGGCATCCAACAGGGAACTTTTCCGTTGTATTTCAAATGTGAGGGCAATTGCTCCCTTTCCCACCAGTGCAGATGGTTCACCACAACGTCCACTGCAATAATTTCCATATTGTGTCACCATTTTGAGAATGAGAAGCTTAAAATAGCTCCAACCATTTTGGATTTGGCTACCATCACTGAAGGGGAGGATGTGCTGCAGCTGGCAAAAAGGTTTCCGACAGTGACTATTGAGCCTCCCGGATGTGTCTGTGCACACAGACACACTCGTACGCAAAAAGACAACACACACACACTTATCCTCACAACTTGGCAGGTCTGCCCAACAGACCTGGCCAGGGAATGCAGGGCCAGAGAATGACTTTGCTTCTCTGTGTCAGCAGCGGCCCCCCAGCACAGAGGTTGGGGATGAAGGAGGGACTGCTACTATCCTTTGCCTGAGTGCTACTAATAAGAACAGGAAGCCCAGATAAAGGGCTCTCTTTCATGCTGTACCCATAGCCATAATGAGGCCTGGCATCTGATGGATTACCCAGACTTATTTCGTAAAGGCTGCCTCATTTTTCCCGTCGCCCTCCGCTACCCTCTGCTCTCCAAGTCGGTTGAACAAAGGCCAGTCTTTTTAGTGCCTTAATGCTTTCATCGCGCAGCCATCACGTGTGTCTGGACTTTGTATCTCCCGCTCATTAATTGTTCAGCGATAAGTCTGACATGATTTCCTTGGAGCAGAAAGAAACTGTGAGAGCGCTTGGTGAAGAAACTGGACATAACAGCCCCATTTGGTCAAAATAATGACCAGCTATACATTGCAGGCAAATGTCATGTAAAGCAAATGCTCAAAATTAGTATAGGAGATGTATTTAATAACTGTTGCCCATAAATGAGGAGACAGAGGCCTTCATATGAATATGTACCATAAAATGCATGATATCCAACAATACTCTTCTAATGTCATCTCTCCAGCCTTTAGCTGCAATCTCTACTGTCTAAAAAAGCCTGGAATGTCCAGCGCCCTCTATTGCTCTCTGCATGTTGTTATTACAGTCATGTCTAAAGCACCTGTGGCCACTTGACTCAATGCCATGGGCTCCCTTTATTGTAGAGCTTGGGACACTGAGCTTATGATTGTCTTGGGATTGTCTTAGTTGCGTGAGGCTATGATGTTGAACTAGTTCACTGAGTGTTTGGTTGCCAAATACATTGGTCACTTTGGGGCAGCAGAAATCATCATCACCTTCTAAGTTGAACTTTTAGCAACAGTTGCACATCCAATAGTGGAGGGGCAACATGTACATGGAGCAGCATGGAGTCTCTGGCCACCTGATGAATCTAAGTCCAATATACATTCTTCTTTTTGCTCTGATTTTGGTCTCCACCAGCTTCTGAGGGATATATCATGCCCCTTAGCTGCTAAATTCTCCACAATGTTCAGCTAGTCGATAATTGCGTCCATCCCCGTTTGGTGCTGTGCAGGAACAGTGGGTTTTAGAGCTTTTTTGCTGAAAACAGCTGCCTGTGAGATGTAGCTGTCAGAGCAATGAGAGTGAACCCAAACAGTAAAGTTGTGGGTTAGACAGCTTAACAATGACCTGAAAATTCCCATAAAGCTGTGTAAAGCTGAGGGGAGCTCTAAGATTCAGTTTGATACATTATTCAATACCGTCTAGCTGCTTTAAACAGGTTTAATGAGTGAGGAATTCTGTTGTTGTGTAGAACATTAATAATTTGTCTTAAGAATTCAAGTATTCAAGGTTGTTATCATTACACAACACAAGGATGTACAACAAAATTAAAAGTTGTAGTGCTTTCGTTAAACACAAAACACAACATACATACAGATGATAAGTCAAATTCAGAATGGCATAGGGTGAAGATATAAAACAAAATAAATATATATGTTCATTTACACCCAGGAAATAATTCTGTAGAGCTTTGTTTTAATTTAATTTAATGAATGTAAACGGCAACAACAAGATGGTGATGATGATATGGTCAACATCTGCACATAAGAAGGAAAACATCTGGGAAAAATTGTCCATTAACTTGATTGTGTTTGAGCATGAAGCATCACTGATGTAAAAACAGAGTCCTCCTCCCCTCGTCCTGCTGAAGTCTCGCTTGTTGCGTCTTGTTAGCTCGGCATGCGATCTGCCGCTCTAGTTGCAACAGCTCGATCCAGGATGCTGAGGAGAATCCAGAGAATTTCCGATAGCCATTTGGGATAACTGAGTAATCAACCAACTTGCTGAAAGACGTGTCCCCTGTGACAGAAATACACATTGCTTGGATTTAGAGCAGCAGACAGTGAGATGATCACTGTCCAATGAATCTTCTGACCAACCAGTCCAACCAGCCAGACCAAATTCCCCAAGAGAAGAGAGAAGAGAGCCAGGATACGAGCCCATCTTGGACTCAGCGCTGCTGCTGGCTAATATCCACTCGCAGGAAAATGAAACCAACAAAATGTGCTGGCCAAGCAATGGGAAATCAGAGACTGAGTCCACATCTTACAGATACCTGCTCTGTGTGGACCATGTTTTGAGCCAACAGAACACAGACTCCAGCAGCACAAGGGGAGTCGGGCTCCGTGTTTACATCAATGACGCTTGGTGCTCAAACACAGTCAAAGTTGATGGACACTGTTTCCCAGATGTCAAGCTATTAATGTTGAGATGTTGACCATATTCTCATGTCTTTCTTTTTGCTGCTGTTTCCATTACTCTAGATGCAAATTACAACTTTCATTTTGTTGTTCAGCCTTGTGTTGTATAATGGCAAGTAAATGGCCTTGTTGCCCTGATAATCTGAAAGCAGATGTCTTTCAGTCTCTGCTGAAGTTTACACTCAAGTACTTTGGAGTGTTTTAATGTATTCATGTATTCATGAGCCACATTCACAGGAAATCATTTTATGTTTTGCTACATGGTAGAAAAAAAAGAGTGCCTACACTATGAATCATCGTCATTACTAATTCACTTAAAAGAGGAATTCAAAAAGAAACAATTAGTTGAGATCCTCAAAGAGGCTCTTTGATAGACGAAAAGCCTGTGAAGGACTGTTCACCTCTGAAAGTCTTCTCTGATCAACAGGAAGTGAAACACAGAGGACAGACGGGCTGGGTCCTCGGACTTGCTTTTGCAACCACGTCTGTTGTGTGTGTTTGTGCGCGAACGTGCCATTTTGCATTTGTGCGCGCGTGTGTGGGCTATTGAAGTCGACTCTGTGTTCTCTCCCTGGTGCTTCCTGGTCCTCAGCCAAAGCCAGAGCTCTGTAACAGGAGATAAAGCTCGTCTGTTACGAAGACAGGAGGAAATGGAGCTTGGCTCTTTGGAGAGGGCCACTCACAACTGTATTTACATCATTTTGGAGGGGAGCTCGGCCACGCTAAACTCGTGTGCGCTCATCAGTGAAGTGTCGTGTCTGCACAGAGAGAGCTGCGGTTTGTTTAGAGAGCTCTCCCTATAGGCGTAAACAAAAAAGAAGGGCTGCCTTTTAATTGCAGGGGTAATTTATCGCCTGACTTGCTAATTAAATTGCGTCTTCAACCAGTCTGCCTAACTCCACGACTGCAGAGAGCCAGCATTCGAACAAGGCAAGGAGTGGAAGACTTTGCCGCAGGCGAGAAGAGACAGGGGGGAAAGAGAGGAGAGGCGCTGAAGGGAAGAGGGGTTGAGTGGGAAACAATGGCAAGCCCAGCAGCGAGGTCAGAGGGAAGGAGAGGGAAAAGCAAAAGAGATGTAAGGGGGGACCAGAACACATGCCCTGCTGCATAATGTCATTGATCCTCCTGTTGTAACACCACAAGTTACAGAAGCCGAGGGTGTTCACAGGGACACGTACGCTCCGATTAGTTAAGCAAGGCTGAAGAAAAGGTGCACCAATGGGACACGGTTGAAATTACATTCCTTTGTATAGTCCACCGATATTTCTCTGTGCCTTTGTGTATCTTGAAGGGATACTGGTTGTTCAAATAACTTATTTTCTATTTATTTTGACATATGTCTAACTGTATTTATTCTAGGCCTTATTACAGTTATATTTTGTTGTTTAAATGAGAAATTTGTAATAAATTTACTGCAACAAATCATTAAATGACCACGATATGTAAGAAAAAATTAAGGAAACATGCTAAATTGTCTGGTTAGGAGTTGTAAGAAATCAACAATAATCTTGTAGAAGCTGTAGATGTTTATAATGGTTATTTCAGCAAAATGTTAATGGAGTCTGGCAGGCAGTCACTGAATTCAAACTCAAGTTGAGCAGTGGGCTTCTGTTTAAGGATAATGGGCTTAACTTTACATCGATGGAAGAATGACAGTTATAAAGAGTTGATTAAGTTATGGGAGGACTTCTCGTTGCTTGTTATTGTCAAATTACAATGTTGCACTCCACTGAATCCTGCCTGAGCTTCCTCAAGTCTGGGGAGGAGGGGCCAGGGTAAACAACTTGTTTCAACCATTGCTCCTTTGAAGGACCTGTGTGTAGGAATTACTGGCATCTAGTGGTGAGCTTGCAGATTGCAACCCACTAAACACAACTCGCCTCACCCTCTTCTTCCAAGCATTCGAGAACCTTCTGTGACACCAAAACTCACGAAAAATGCAAAAGGCCATAGAATCAACATTCAGTTTGTTTTTTCTGGGCTGTGGAAACATGCAACATGGCGGCCTCTGTAGAAGAGGACCTGCACCCTCTTTAGATGTAAATGTCTCATTCTAAGGTAACAAGAAAACTGTGATTCTCATTTACAGGTGATTATACCCTAATGAAAGCATACTTATGAATATTATCTTCTATTTTATGCCATATTTTGCCAATAGATCCTCCTAACTTTTAGGTTCCTGGGAATCAGCATCTCAGAGAACCTGTCATGGACATCACACATCTCCCCCCTGGTAAAAACATCCGTATTTCTCAAGAAAACTTTTGGCAAACTTTTTGTGCCATGTTCTTGTTAGCTTCCACAGAGGAGGATTAGAAAGCATCCTGACTGGAAACATCACAAGCTGGCATCATGGGATGTGCATGGCCCAGGACTGGAGAACTCTGCAGCAGGTGATTAAACCTGCCCAAAACATCACTGGTACCCATCGATTGAGCATGAGTGACTTAATTTTCTTATCTTAAGATCTTAATTTTTTTAAAGGTTTTTATATATACATATATATATTTTATTTAGATCTTTACTCCTCACTGACAGTTTTTAGTGGCAAACATATTCACGGTGGGGTTTTCTCAGAAATAGTTAATACATTAAAATAAAGTTAGACTGTACAGCAGCAGCTCTGAATAAACAATTAGTTGACCTGCTGCAGTCACACCGTATGTTATCGCCTACTCCAGGCCTTGTGTGAGGTCTATGGTGATGAAGGATCACATCAGGGCATATACAGTATGTCCAAATTTGTTTGCATTAGAGAGAGGTCAGTCTCATCCAGCTCCTTGTGCTGCTAAAGTTTATATCATAGGGCATATCATGCATCAGTTTATATTTAATATTTATTCGTATTATATTCGTCCTTTGTATCTTTTGAACAATACAAAACAAAACAAAAGAAAACAAAACAATACAACAATACAGTTTTGTTGCTGTGGTTGGGTTCAGTTGTCCTGACCGTAACAGTCATATATCTTTATCAAACTAAAGCTTCTCCCTTTGTTCTTCTATATTTTAGACATTTTTCACTGTCACATCATGTGTAACTTTTAAATTATGGCTTATCATTTGGATGAACTTGACTAATGAGAGTCTGAACGCCTGTCAGATAATTTAGGGAAAAATCTTTTTAAAAAAAAAATAAAAAAATACTGCAGTTGTGCTCCTCTGCTTAATTTGTTTGACAGTGGCAGTGATTTCAACTAAATAAGAAACTGAAACTGAAAAACTCAGACTTGCGTTCGAATATGGTTTTCATCTGTGTGTTGACACTGACATTATTTCCAAGTAATTATTGTTTCTCTGAAACTTTTCACCACTGTGCAATGGTCATCAGTGGATCAAATGACTGTAATGTTGAAAGAGTCACTAATAATGATGAACCCACAGAGTTATCACCAAACTCTGCAGTTTTCCTCAGCTCCACTCAATATTTAATTGTCTTTAAACTCTTTCTACAACTTAACTGTTTTGGTTGACTCTCATTGACCTCATCAGCCTCATTTCAAAATGCAAGAAGCAGTTTGTTTTCAGGGAAAAATATTTCAAAACCCACTGTATTTTACCTGCGCAGCAGTAAGCAGTACATAGACAACTAGCAGCAAAAGAGACAGATGTTTTCCTCAGGGGGTGGTGGAGACCAGACCGGAGCAAAAAGCCATAAAAACTTAAAAGGATATGGTAGATCAGTGTTGTGTGCAAAGTGGCTTAAAATCTGTTAGGCTTAAAGCTTATTTGTTGGTCAGAATTTAACACTACATGACTGCAAGATGCAATTAAGCACCACATGCAGAATGTAAAATAAAGTCACAGAAATTCTTAACAAATAAGATACGGTGACCAGACGTCCCAGTTTTGGGATTGTCCCGGTGTATCAAGTCCGGAAGTTCTGAAGAAAAACTAACAGAGCATTTTTATTTGCGTTTACGAGGCGCAAAATCTGAATTTCTGTGTCAGCCAGGAAAATCATTTTAATCCTCCAGGTACATGGTATGCAGATAAGCATATGAACAATCTTGCTTGAGATGCAGCCAGTTACCTGTGCTTACATGATGGTAAAAAGCAAGTATCACAAACCTAAAATCCAGTGTTTGAGATATGTTCTGATGCTGAACTGTGTGAACTACAGATGAATACACTGTACACTTATGTGTGCAGACCTGAATCCATGCCTGTGCATGAGCTGTACATCAAACAGTGTCACATGCATTTCATCGTGTTCATCATGTGACCAGGTCAGGCAGTAGAAAGACATGTCTTGTTGTCCCATCCCCATCACGTACATTAAAGGACATGATGGACACGTACAACTATTCCCCGAAGCCGCAAGTGTGTTTGCCTTTGCTGCAGGAGTACAAATGTGTATAACACCGCAAAAGTGCAGATACATGTATGACAAAAGCACACAGCTGGTGACCTCGCCGATATCCCAAGACCAACCTGTCCATCACTGCCTCCCAAGGGAGAGGAGTGGGTGACGACATCCACAGGTTACAACACATTTCTTTGCACGCCTGCACATTGCGGCTGTAACAATTCCCCTGATGTGATCACATCCCATCATGCAGGAAAATACTCAGTGGTAACAGTTCAGGTTGTGCTGTTGTTCAATGAAACGCACACACGAATACACACCAATGCAAAATGCATTATGAACGTAATCGTGCCTGTGATCCAACATGACACCCATGACTGGAATTTGTCACAGCCACAATGAGCTGCTTGTTGCCGCAAACGTAAAAAAAAAACCTTTCTCCAAGAACGTCATGAATTTATTAAACTAAAACTGTTTCACGCTCGTCCATTTCCAAGAGATGCTGCTTGTGTAATTAAGCTGAAATACAATTATCAAAGGTAACACATTGACTGAATTTTAACAGCGACATTATGTCTCGCTTTTGTCCAGCTCCAGAAATGACTAAAACAAAAGCATTGTGACATGCCAGCTGTCAGTTCTTCATTTTTATGTACATTATATTTCAGACTAAAAAGAGCATGTTATTGAGATTTATCCTCCATCTTCAGCTCACCTTTTTTTTTTTTTTTTTTTTTTTTACAGAACACAGCATCATAAAACAAATGAATGTGGGGTATTCTTTTAGGCTGCTTCTGGCAACCCATCAGGGTTAAATGCACTCCAAAGACACAGCATCCACACAGCATGGTTTGTTTTTTTTGTTTTTTTGTTTTTTGTTTTTTTGTGACCTGCTTAGTAGAGCAACTGGGTCAGTAAAAAACTGAAAATAGTAAAAAAAAACTGTCCGTTTCAGTTCCAAGAAAAAATGTATTTTTGTCATCCTATAATCAAAGATATTCAGATTAATATGATAATAAACAGAAAAGAGTAAGAAATCTCCATATCTGACTGGATGAAAACAGCATTTATGACATTTCTGCATTTTTTCATTGAATCATTTTTTGAGTTACTAGATTTCTCTCCCAGCATCTGATTTAATTGCCCTGAACAAGTGGTCAGTCCTCATGGTTGAGCCCTGCACTTTACCTTCTTGCACCTTACCGTCTCCATGGGCCTCCCTCGGAACAGTATCACCATTTTTTCCATCTTGGAAATCAGCAAGGTAGCAACTTTCTTCAAGTTTTCTGAGTAGTTAGTAATTTGTTTTCCCTGGATTGTACATATTTTATTGTTTTTTTCACATTTTTCCACATTTTTACATCAATGATGCTTCATTTTAATGTGAAGATGTCGACCATATTATCATTACCATCTTATTGCTGCTGTTTACATGCATGACACAAATTTTAAAAATCCATTGCAGAATTATTTTCTGGGTTTGTATGTGTGTGTTTTTGTTTTAGATTTCGTCTTATTCCACTCTGAATTTAATTAATTATATGTTGTATTTTGTGTGTTTAGCATGAAGGAACTACAACTCTAATTTCAGTGTACAACCCTGTGTTGTTCAATGATAATAAATGACCTTATGATTTCTTGAAATTTAATCATTAACTTGTTAGAATCAGTGTTGCTCATGACCGGTCAACTCCGGGCCTATGCTAGTAAGTTTAGCACAATGCTAGCTGCTAAGGTAACTGACTGGCTAGATGTAGCAATCTGTTATACAAGAGTCCCCAGGCTTTTTTCACACTGTGACCTATTAGACACCCTCAAGTTGATGGTTTATCACTCACTTGAGAAGGTGTTTGTCGTTTGTGACAGTCAGTGATCTATTATAGATGAACCGTCGCTGGGCCTCAGGAATGTGGGAATATGCTCAACTAAAACACATCGTCATGAGTGTCGTCGTGAGACCATAAGAGGCCCTGTACTGTAGAAGGTCCACATGTCAAAATCTAGTTTTAACTTTCATTATTTCAGCTCAAGCTGTGCTGACATGGTGCGTATGAATGAAAATGGATGTGTGTTTTATCTAATTACCACAGAACAAAGTTGAGGTTATATAATATTTCAGCATACAAATAATGTAAACAATGCATGGGGATGTGGGGGGGAAAAGGGGGGTTACATAGGTGCCCAGCAACCTCAAGCAGGTTAATCAGGCCATGGTTCATTAAACATCTGTGATATAATTTTTGCTTTTAAGGTAACATTCCCGCACTGAATTCTTTTGTACATTAGGTTTTTTTTTTCTTCTCTCTTTTCACCATAACCCTGTGTGAAGTATTGAATTAAGTGATGCATAAACCCTCTGAATAAGGCTCATGACCATCTTGCTCAAAGTCAATACAGTGTGCGCGGGAATGGAGTGCATTCATCAGCGCTCATTGCTGTTGCCCCCCCGGTTCATTCAGTAAGATTTTCTTACTTATTGATTTTCTTTTGTCCATTATCTGCCAGGCGGTGCAGCGAAAAATGATAAACGTGACATGGCTGGGGAGAGGCGTTGTCATTGTGTATGAATTTAGATAAGACATTTAAAGCTCACTGCAGAAGCGTCGTACATCAAGTTATTATCCATTGTCAGCTCCTTTAGCCTCTTTAGCCTTTTACAAAGGCCAGTCTAGTCGCTTTCGAGACATCATTTCAAATCTGGGTCTCATCTGGTCTATTTAATCTGCCCCTATTGTTCTGTGAAAATATGTGCTGCCAAATATATATATACATATGTACATATATTAAATGAAATAGTTTACTGGCTGAACATATTGTAATTGTTTTCATTAAAAAATTGATGATATCTGTGTTTGATATCAGGGCTGTGAGAAAATTCAACTTCCATCATTTTCAGATTTACATACCTTTTTATAAGGACACATATCTCCTTTATTTTGACAAAATACCAATTACATTTTCTTTATTCTCAGCATTGCATCTGAATTTTTGAGAAGCCTTCGCTTTTGTTTTGCACAACAGTTGTATAAGTGTAACTCTTCTTGTTGTAGCATCTCTGTTGAACTTATGCACCTGTTTCAAATGCAAATTTTATTCCTGTGGTGATTAGCAGGGTGTCTCTCTTTACAGAAGACTTTTTAGTATGAATAAAATAAAATACACAAAAAAAACAAGATGCTTAGAGAGCTTGAAAATAATTTACATTTCAATCAGCAACGCCTTCATAACATTAAAGGTCAAATAACAGCAGGTGGGTGTAGAACTACAATAAAGAAAAGTGATTCCTGCACAGTGGAACGAGACTTGCGAAAGCTTCTGTGTGCAGGAGATTCTGGGGGATTCACACAGTCAAGGTCCTCCAGGGGCTGCTGAATGAGAGGTCAAAGTTATTAGCTGAATGCCACTCAGGGTTAATTTTGACAAGATTTTTTAATTTAGTTTTAAGTCTCAGGTACTTACTGGAAAAAAAGGTGCTTACTTTTAATTTTCTGCGTAATTTCCATCAATGTTTCAGTTGTAATTTTCTCAGAACGTTTCACGATACTGTTTATGGATTTTGCTGAAGGATATTTCTTCTGGCTGTAAAAAAAAAAAAAATCCAAAGAATCCGCTTTATTCACTCAACATGAAGCTAAAATAAATGCAGAATTGTGTTAGTTTGTTGAATGACTGAAATGAATGAATGAAAACTAACATGGAGGTATATGAATGTTTGGATATACACTTTATATGTGAATATGTATGGACATAAAACATCTCCACGAAATATTTTGTAATATTTTATCATTATTTTTATTGTTGTTGTTATAATTATTCTTATTTTGCAGGTAAACTTGAACATCACAGCAGGTGATCCGGCTTTCATCTCGGCCCGATCCGAGACCAAATTAATTAATGCTCTAATTCACTTTTATGGCACACTTTATACTGAATAACAGAAACAGAGGCATGAACTTAGCAGAGGACAATATTCAAAATGTACATGAACTATTGTGCAAACTTAAATAATGTGAGAACATAAGTAACATGTTATAACAGCAAATTTACCTAAATATCATATGTGCGTGAGTGGCTCTTATAGAGTGGCTAAATGAGACTACATCATCATGCCGAACACAAGTCACATGATCATGGTGTAGTGAGGAGTTTTCTCACTTCTGGAATTGCATTTACTCTTCAAAAATCATAAAAGTGGTGTTCATTTGTGAAAAATATCTTCCTGAACAAAACGTGTGAGTATGATAAACGTTTGTTCGCCACAGAGCTTATTCTCTGCAATAACCAACAGAAAAATCCTGTTGGATTTTGTGAGTGCTAACTTCCAGCATGGCCTTGGAACGTCATTCCTGCAGTACTCTGTTGCTCCCTGGGAAATGTAGTACACATGCTTTTGTATCCTTAAAAAACCTTCCACAGGCAGATAATCCAATTTGCATCCCAACATAAAGTCAGAAGTTATTCTTCCACTGAGTGAAAAGAAACTTTTTCTCCCATCTCCTCATGAAGGCCCGGCTACATGAGCTGAAAGAGGGACAAAACTGCTCTGATGAAAGGGGATCAGGGAATGATGATAATGACGGTCTCGAGATATTTTAGCTTTACCCATTGTGATCATGATTACATGATACCTTTTTTCCCCTTAGTATCTGAACCCTTTGTCCCAGGTAGTTTCACTGATTAGCTTCAACCACAGAAGAGGTAATCACTGAAACCACATGGTGTTTGATTGGTATGAAATCCTGCATACTCGTCCCTGCTCCAGCCCAATTTTTTGGAAAAGACGAGAGAAAACTCCATGCTGTGAGGATGTAATATGCCCATCCATCTCTATCCTTTTCCCATTTTCAACATCACACCCCTTCGATTCCTCAAGTTAGCTACCTAAGACTAATTAAGATGGTTGCATAGCAACAAGATGATGCAACAGTCCTTGTGCCCTTTGAGCTCTTGTTCTGTGATATTACCAAAGCTCATGGCGGTGCTTTGTGTTTGTGCATGAGAAGCAAGAGGCACTTGAAGTACCTAATATCCTGCCATATCCGCCGTCACAATACTGAGCCGTAACCAGTTATGCTGATGAGGTCATTAAGTAAAGCTAATGAATGCATTACTGAGCATATGTTGACATACTTGTTTTCAAACAACATACGGCGGTATTAATATTAACTACCTATCTTAAAGCACGAGGGCATGAAGGAGCTGCAGTGAATTTATTCTCATTAATACCCAAATGTATGCAGCAAGATCCTGAAAAATCAGTGCCAATTATCTGCTCTATAGGGGATGGCTGTGGTGCAAGTTTGAACTTCTTTCCATGTGATGTTTGTGCGAGTGCTCAACCGAATGTGCCACCGGTGTGTTTCTACATGTATATACATGTACAGCAAAGGCCTATAGTGTGTCTGACACTGTAGAATCCAATGAGTCTGCTTTATAGGATGACAGAGAAACTTGCAAAGTTAATTTTGTATTACTCCCTAGAAACAAAAGGAGTTATACACACTCTCCAGCTGGACTTATGCACTCAATTCTCATGTCATGTGATTTCTATTTTTATTAGTGTGAATGTGTTCTACACTGATGCAAGACAAGGTTTATTTGTGTTGCGCGTTTACACGCAGAGGCAGTTCAAAGTGCTTTACAGAAAGCAAAGAAATGCATGAGAACAACGCGATGAAAAAGCAAAGTATCAAATGAAATTAAATACTAGAGGAGGCAACAGTTGGTGAAGCACCTGCTGCAATGCCCCCACAACTGCCAGATGCTACCAGTGGAGATTTACAAAGTTTTGTTTTTGTATATAACAGTCTCAGTTTTCTTTAAAGGAGCAATATGTAGCAATTTCGCATGCAAAAATGAGTACTGCTGTCCATATAGGAAGTTGGAGACATAGAATGTATATTCAGTAGGTTGAAATCCTGTTTAATATACAATCTATGGTTGAAGCCGAGTTGTTTCCCCCCCTTCCTCTCCTCCTCGGACTCAGGGAAGCTCAGGCAGGCTGCAGGAACACTTCAGGAGCGCAAGACGAGCGCACAACACATAGCTCAATTTAACCGCTATAAACATCTCTGCCTTCTCCAAGATTATTGTTGATTTCTTACGACTCATAAACAGACACAAACTCATTCTGTGAACACACGCTAATTAGCATGAAACTGACATACGATATAACAGTAACTCCAGCCTGGGGTCACAGCAGCTCTAGCGTTGATGTCAGAGAAGTGAGTATTTAAACTTGGTATGTTTCCTTGATCTCTGATGACATACTGTGGTCATGTTGTGGTTTATTACAGAAAATATATCACAGATTTCTCCTTTAAGATGCATAGAATAGTGTAGTGGTATTGGAACCGTTTGTCTAACTGTAAAAACTTAAGAAAGAAACAATAATCTTCATAAACTTTCTTTTTTATTTTGTGCCTTTATTCATAGGGACAGCTGAAGAGTAGACAGGAAAGGGGGGATGACACGCAGCAAAGGGCCGAGGGCGGGAGTCGAACCAGCGGCCGCTGCAGAGGACTACAGCCTCAATACATGGGTCGGACGCTCTACCCACTGAGCTAAACGTCCGCCCTTTCTTTTTTATTTTGAACATTACAAGCAATCGGGCAGCTTTATAACAATATAATAGATTTAAACATCTACGATTTGAAGAAATTCACAAAAGCTGATATTCTGAATAATTTATACTAGATGTTGCCTATTCATAGGTCTGCAATGGAGCTGATTAGATCGCCCCAGGAACAGAATTTACCACTATTGAGTTTTTAAAAAAATGGTCTTTCTACATTGAAATGGCTACAAAGGGAACATCACCACACATGAATACAATGGGGTTCATTAAATCCACAAACCTGAACTTTCCAGCCAGTCAATTTATGCAATTCCAAAATTGTTTAGGGACTCCGACATGCAGGAATATTCAAGTACATCAATTTTAGAATAAGTGAAAAATTACGCATTTATACTGCATGAAAAAAACTGCAGGGTTTTTGCCCAAAACTGCACAGGATTATCATAAAGTGAGTCTGTAAAGGGGGGGATTCTTTGTTAACCATGGAACCATTTTCATTCAGATATCTTGAGCTGGGAGGTCAAGGGACCACTTTGAAAATGGTCATGGCAGTTTTTCCCTCGCCAAAAATTTAATCTAACTTTGGAGGGTTATTTAGCCTCATAAGCTGGTACTGACTGATGTCTTAGGTCATCCAGTTTCATGTGATACCAGTATCTTCACTGTAGCTGTAAAACTGAGTCCACTACAGCCTGTGAAAGACAGACAGACGTGTATATACAGATCGATGTGCTGTATTAGATTGCCTGCAGCTACCAACATCTCTAAGCCTGCTCATTCTGCAGACAAACATCCAAATTTCACATCAATCATGCAAGTGCAAGATAATAAAGCAACACATTTAAAAAGTAAAATTAAGAAGGCATGTATTTGGAAAAATTCCTTTAGATTCGGAAATAAATAGAAATACATAAAGGAAACATAAAGAAATGTAAAAAGCAAAGACAGACATGTATTTACCCTGATGTTTGATATCAATATTGCTGCTGTGGAAAAGGTCGATATAATGTTGAGCCATTTAAATCAGAATTTAACTTTTAAAACAATGGTAATTAACAATACTTAGCTCTCAGTTCCTCAGTTTTACTTAATAGCATCATATTTAGACAGATGATCTACTGACTTGACCATCTATTTTCACGCCACTGGCACGTCATGTGACTTTATCAACCTTGATATCCTGAGGCGTAAGGAGGGCTTGATGCACGCCACACAGGCCAACTGGCAAGGACATACGACCAACCCACAGAGGGCCAGTCGCTGGAAACCTTTCCCCCCGCACTAAAACTTCTCAGGCTGGAGCCAGATAATTCGATGTGACATGACAGGTGGATAACGGTACAGGGGACAGCTGGATGCTGTGCCCCGCAGGCCTGCTGGGATCTGAAGAGTCTCCAGTTCAGAGCTGATTGAACCGAGCCCGCCACTTCCCGAGCTTTGTTTGCTCGTGCCACTGCCCAAAACGCAGTGACCACTAATACTGAATGGTTTAAAAAGGAAAAAAAAGAAGGTAAAGCCTGAGCCAGGCATGCTACTGCTGGGAGTTGAACAGTTGGCCTGCATCATTTCTGTGTTCCAAGTCAGCCAATTAGTGACAAACACGATTCCACAGGCAGTGCTACCTCTTATTAATTCATGACTGTTGGAGAACGAGAATATGAGATGTCTGCTGGTGGAGATTACCATATTATAGGCAGGTGCTTTTTTTTCCTGTTCGCTTCAACTAAGAATTATTGTTGCTAATTTGTGTACCTGTTATTGTAATTGTCAGCAAATCCCCATGTGGGGGGGCAACATAGAAAAACTGCTTCTATTTCTGGACAGGTTGCATCATTGTGGTGAGATTTTTGGTAAACAGTGCAGCTTCTTTTTTAGTGTTTCTTTTGCCATAACATCAGTTCCAAATGTCTTGGTTTGGTGTCGACCCTGTGGACTCACTTTTTTGTACTTCTTGTTGGACAATTAAGACGTCAAAGCTTCTGAATGCAATGTAGCCAGAAGACATTTTACAAAGGACTGTATCTCCATTACTTCTATTGCTATTATTATAATTATTAGGATTATTGTCATTATTATCACTACCACTGCTACCATTACTTTCTCAAGGCTTCTGCCTGTTAAATATGAAGTTTCTAGTTGCTACCGTTGCCTCAGTGCTCCCTCTTGGTGGGAATTGTTTGAAAAGTGCCCCGAGACAACTTTAGTATGAGTTGATGCTATTCAAACTAAATTGAATTGAAGTGAACTGAATTGAGCACCAACTACTGAAAGCTCACTTTCTTTCTGTAACTAACCAACTGAACTGAATGCAAGTTCAGGTGACTTCTCATGCAGTTATTTGAAAGGCTTTCTGGGAAATGTAGGACGTCAGGACCTCAAGGAGAAGCAGACAAAACTGGTTGTGGAAATGTGGATAAATGTGGGCAAATTATTAGAAATTCATGCTGTGCAGCCAAATACTTGTTCTAGTTGAGATTTAATAGTTTCCAACAATACTAAATTTAAAACACATTTTAAAGGGAAAGTACATATTTTCCGCTGGCCTGTGGTGCTATTTGTCGATCTAGATTTTTTTTTTTCTTGGTGTGAGTTACAGAGTTTTGCAAATATCAGCCATAAAGATGTCTGCCCTCTCTCAAATATAATGGCACTAAATGGTGCTCGACTTGAGGTGCTCAAAGCACCAAGAAATACACTTGAAAAATTCAAAACCAATCTCTTTCCAAAAAATCATGACCTGGTTACTCGAGATAATCCACAAACCTTTTTGTGAACAGTTTCATGTTGGAACTACTTTCTTTCCGCAATAGAATCTAATGGAACTATTTTTCTACTGGCAAGAAAATAGTCCCTAAATGAAACTCCTCACAACAAGGTCTGTGGATTATCTTGACAGGCAGACAACTCTACAGCTGATGTCTCCAAAACTCTGCAGCTCACACCAAAACAATCTAGATGGATAAATAGCACTACAGGCCAGGGGGGAAATATGTATTATTGATTTTGGGGTGAAAAGTATGTAGCAATTGATGGAATGGTGAGGCCATAAAAAC
>JAJHUR010085261.1:0-10966 GCA_027495735.1 Lutjanus campechanus | reverse complement strand
AGAGGCTTAGAGCAGATTAGCGACAGGCTGCTGACCCTATGGTCAGGGAAAAAAAAAAAAAAAAAAACATGCTGAGAAGTATTCTGCCAATGTAGTGTTGACTGTGGCTACGCAAATTTGAGCATCTCAAATTTGAAAGACTTCGGGGCCAATCAAAACACGCTCTATGCGTGTTCAGTTCTGTCCCGGTGGAGAAATGCAGAGGTTTCATCAAACATTTCACACTAGTTGGTACTTTGATCAAGTAGCTTGCAAACGAGTTGTGAGTTGTGTGAACCATAAGGGGCAAAACGCTAAGCTCCTCTGACCTTAAGGCAAGATCACACAGCTGCTGAATGGTGGCTCACAGCTCCAAGAGGGTCAAACCCTCTGAGCTAAAGCACTGCTAGCTGCTGTGATAAGCTATAGAAGAGCTGCTATGATATAAACAGAGCTGCGAACACACACAGGCGACTGAATTAAAAAGCATCAAAAGACACCACACTATGATTTTGCTCTTGCTGCCTCGTGTTCCTCTGTTGAGGAAAGAAAAGGTAAGAGTCTTACCTTCTGGTTGCGAGGCAGGTCGTGGACTCTGGCTGGCGGTGAGTAGTTGAGCACCAGCCTCTGGAACTCCAGCAGGTTGAACAGAGACTTGGGGGTTGAAGAGGGATAAAGACATGTCAGTAACATTCAAAGATAGAACAGCCTTGGCCCACATACATTTTACATGTCAGAGAACAACCATAGCTACGTTCCAAATCATACTTTTTTTTTTTACTTTTAGTACTTACTGCAGCTTCCCTTACAAAATATGTATTGTTGCTTGCAGTATGCACACAACAAGTGGGACATTATGTATGCAACCCTTCAGGATGATTCAAGACCTCTCCGCTTCACGTCAGGGTCCTGCATCATCCTGATGGGATTTATTTCACAATAATGACCTGCTGACTGCGCATTATCCCGCTAATTACATGATTACTTATGTGACAAAAAATATTACCTTCAAAATGATGTTATGGCTTTATTTTGCAATAGTGACCTGCTCACTGTCCATTATCCTGTTTGTTACATTGTTATGTACTAAAGAAAATCAATAATTTGACCCAAAATATTTTTGAAATTATTTTAGTGATTTAACAATGATCTTATTGTTCCTCTGATCAGTCTATGATCAGAACTGTGTCCATAGCAACAGTCATAACAATGGTCTGTTATACATAGCAACGGTCTGCTATACAGAAATAGCAGACCTTAGAATTCTGTCAGTGACCAATCAGAATAAAGTATTCAACAAAGCCATGTAATAATTCATTGTAATATTGTGCCTTAAACTTTGACTCCCTTGCTTATACATCCATTACAGTCTGTGGTACAAAATTTGCAGTCAAAAGAAAAAGCATGCAATTTGGAGCGCAGCTCATCTGTGCAGGAGCTACCATCCATCTGTGCGCTCTCGTAGCTCAGTCAACATGACGCATTTACCGCTGCACAGAGGATTGTGTGTCAGAATAGCCAGAAAAGCATGATGGCTTTCATACAGCAAAATATGACTGGATGCAGTCGGCGATCTTGGTTTTATGGCATATTAACATTTGAAATATTATGAAATGAGACATACTAAATATTTATGTATGCTCTATAACACTAACATACTAAATAATATGGGACAGGGCGTCATGACCCACAGGTGGGTTGCAGGAGAGTTTTTTTGGGTCACCAACTAAATAAAAGATTATGGAGGAAATTCTGCAAATTTAAGATTCATATCTGCAATACATCTTTTATAAAGTATTTAAAATGTAAATGTGTATATTGTTTATTGTTTACTGTTGAGAGGAAAAAAATGAGAGCCTGTTATTTCCACCTAAACGTGCTTATTTTTTCTCACTCATATAGTAGGTGAAAATGTCCTATATTGTTTTCCTGATGAGTGGAAATAAAATAAAAACAAGTTTGGGATAGAGGCCTTGTTCACCAACAGGCATAACACGCCTTTTACACAGCGTGACATTCCACTCTGAAAAGAAAGGAAGCTGCAACAACTGACAAAAGTTTTCGAGAAATTATTAACACTACTCGGTACACTTTCCATATATGCTACGGGTGCAAGATACTCCTTCTGTCACTTTCTGACCAGCTCAAGTTCATAAAACAAAGAAATAAATACTCTGAGCTAAAGCACTGCTAGCTGCTGTGATAAGCTACAGAAAGCTGCTATGATATAAACAAAGAGTGAGAAGAAATTAAAACTAGATTATACACAACTAGGACATAAGCCTGACCCCTTTCCTTAATAATATGTACAGTTCTTGTTGCATCATGTGATAAAAGTACTGAGAAACAACCTGAGGTAATGCAGCAAAGCAAAGAAATGAGCAACAGCTCAGTCTCAGACATAACGGAATGTTTTACATAAGCAAAATCAAATTTTATTGCCAGAATTTCTAACTCAGTTTGGTGTCATTTTGTTGCATGCAACATAAACAGCAATAACAGGAGCCATTTACGCTCACTGCTTTAACTTAGGGTCATGTTTAGTTTCTGTTTTGATGGTGAAAGTGAACAGAGAAGTTGCAGATATCTTGTTATGAAAAGAGAAAGTTGTTTACTTCTGTTCTTGTACCCAGTGCAGCAGGGTCAGGTTCAAACCGGGCCTTCTTCTTAAGGGTGGGGGTTGCATTACACACAGGAGCCAGACACCATGTGATGGTGTATCCAGTGTTCATCTGGCATATTTCAGCTCAGGTCACATTCTACCATCAACTTCACCAGCATACAAAACATTAAGTCTTTGTGACAGACAGCTGAGATTAAATTTTCCAGTATGTAAACATTTTAGTGGCTATCTTAACCACTACTACTGAGGATGACTGTGGCAGATTAAAGTGTTGATTCCTGCATCATTACAATTACACGTAACTAACTAGGAATGCAAAGAGTTCATGAGTTTCCTATTGCCAAAGAAAGCAGGTGTAAGAGCCAAGTACTAGGAGAAATGACAAAAAGCCAAGTTGGTGGGTTTTAGAGCACCCACCTGTATGACAGCACTGAACCAGCAGGTATTGCCAACATTTTTCAGCCCCACAGGGCAATTGTCTATCCTCTTCCTGTCGTGCGGGTTGGGTGAATCGCTCCATACTTCTGTGTGGGTGCGCTTCAGACTCGCCTTGTTCTCCGCTATGCTGGCCTCCAAAACTCTAAAAATAAATAAATAAAAAGATTACAGGCAATGAACATTGTTCCTCTACCAAATGATCTCAGCATCGCCAGATATATCTCCTCACTACATTAGAAAGATCCAACTAAACCCAATAGGGGGCGGGAGGGTAGATGGATTATCTACCTTATGTACAATTCTGTTTAATTTTTTAAATGTTCATTTCACAGTAGGGGGTGCAGATTAATTTTCCCGGATGTCTCGTCACTCAGTGGCTCCCCTGTCGCAGTTTATCCACCCCACCCTGATTGAAGCTGCATCCTATTATTGAAAACACAGACTTCAAAAGTGTTTCTCAAAAGCGCTATGTACTAGGGCTGTCACTTTTTCCAAAAATCAAGTTCGAACGAATTTAAAATGACCCGTAATTCGTTCAAATAAATTCAGACCCCCCCGGAGTGTGCTGAATAATACGCAGTCAGACGAGGTTGTACACTTGGCGCTGCTCCACTCGTCTGTGGTGCCTCTGCCTCCGCTGCCTCAGTTGGATGGTAAACTAGCAGGTGAGCCCGGCGCGGCTGCTGCCACGTCAATTAGCACACAGCAGATCGAACGGGCAGGAAGTCAGACACAGAAAAGGAAGGGAGAATCCGGTTAATTTTCAAAATAAAAGACCCCGTGCAGACTCACGAAGACAGACAGAAAATAAACTATTTTACTACGTAGCCTGCTTATCCATGGTAGAAGCACAAAAAGCAAGGAAGGAGGACCTAATCAACAAAATCTGAGTAAGTAAACATGATCAGGAGGGTAAAACACTCCGCTGCTGAAACGCTTCTGAAATGCTGCTGGTGGGAACTGCAGTTGCGCGCATGACGGAACAAAACCGCGGCACAGCCTCACCTGGTGGAAATCCCGGGTAAGACAGCTGCTTTTTACAAAGTCGACAAACAGTCTAATCTTGTCCGTGACTTTGCCATCCACGGTGTAGAACCCAAAATACTTCCACACGCTGCTTCTCAGATGTTTTGGTGTCATGATTGTCCGCTCAGGACATCAGCTGACATTTCGAACACGTAATTACAGTTCGAACGTGAACTTTTCACCTCATATCCGAACGAATGTTCGAATCTCGAATAAAAAGTGACAGCCCTAATATGTACCTGCATAAACTTCAACATGGTGAGCATTTAGAGAGGTTTATCTCACCGGTCCACATCAGTTCAGTCAGAACAGAGTTTAATTAAAGTGCCAGATAGTGGCTCCTAAATATTGGGCTCCAGTCAGGTCATGCTGTACTTGATATTAAGGGTTGTGATTTAAAATGTAATGTTAATAAGTCTTTTATTCTCTCTTATCAGGACATAATGAATTAGTCACATCTATTACAAGGTAGGTGAGCATTAGTAATGCTTTGGATGGTGAATGAAAGGAAAAAAATATGACTCTTAAAAGGGGTTAAAGTAGTTACTTGTCCAAATATTCATTCCATCATTACTCCTCCGAAATGTGCCATTGTTCAATTGACATTAAACTTCCAACCTCATCCTGGGTAAGTTCAAAATATTCATGACCTAATTTCAAAACTAAGTTTCTTTCAAGACTGTTGGAAAGGTTGATTTGCAGCTATGTATAACTATTATGTGGCAACTGTGTGCGATCTGACCTCACTTTGTTACATAAAATACAATTGGGGCGGTTTCAATCATGTTTTTTTGGCCCACTTTAAATATGAGGTATCTACGGATACTGAGTCCAATCTCATACTTATAATTTACCTATCTGCTTATTAAATATGTACAGTCATCATGTAGCCAGTAATTCTGACACAGACCACTTGATCCAAATACTGATGGTCTTCAAAGCTATGGTTTACAAGTTTAAATTATTGATATGATTTGGAGGAAAGTTAAAGTGGGAGAATTGCGACTTCTCAAACTGGTGTGACGTGATGATCTGCTAGACAGAAGATGTATCACCCTGTTAGTGTTGTTGGAAGGTCTGGCAGAGCACAGACACCGGCTGCAGGGAGCCCACAAAGCCGACAACGGCCAAGTGTAATGCTGGCCTGTTACTCACAGTATTAATGTTAAGTAACGTCAGCTGGTGTGATCTGCCGCCAGCGGCATCTGTCATTTTAACAGGTGATAGCGACGGTCAGCACCTGCTAAAAATGAGTTGGGAAATGTTTTGTACATGGCTCGTAGCTGATAAGAGGAAGGAGAGATAACAGATTCCTTAGCTTCTGACTTTAGCAAGACAGTGTATTTTGGGTGTCAGAACAGAGTCGATCACCGGTGCTATCAAATCATTTTTCATATTTGCACACTGTTATTTCCACTTGCAACACTGAGGGAATTGCTCCCATTGTAAAGCCTGGCTGTCATTAAGGAGAGCAGCGCTACAACACTCGCAGGCTGAGGTGGACAAAACACAGTAGAATTCAGAAGAGAAAAGAACAGATGTTGAACTTTACTCTACCCAGTGCCAACCTATTTAAATATACACTGATTGGCCTCAAAACCGATCCTTAGGATTAGCTCAGGACGTCCCTGATTTTTCCACTACAGATCAACGCTTCAGCATTGCACAAGACAAATGAATACAAGATATATTTTCATCACACCCAAGGCAAAGATAGAGACAATGTAGGTGGTAAGTGTGGATATTCATCCAAGGCTTGCTGCAAACTGTTTTTTAACTGTTTGGCTTGATGTTGGGTCCAGAATTTCTTGGAATATTTGCTATCAGTCAATAATGCTGAGTAATACCAAGCCCACCTGCTGATGGCCTGCTCCTCATCAGTGATGCCCGTCTCCCTGAATGCCCGGTTGGACTCCTCCAGGCTGAGGGCGATAGCCCTCTGCAGGTCATCTTTATCATCCCCCGTCAGGTCAATCACATCTGCACCAAGGAAATGCACACACACACACACAAAGACATACAGGAATTTGGTTGGCATGAACACCAATTTATCTTCTGGGTGTAAACCTCCTGCGTCACATACATATAATTTAATAACAGCATGTTGAATGTTTTCCTTTTTTATGATGCAATTTCAAAGTGTCATTGTATTCATCTAAAATACATTTCTGCTTTCACTAACGTTCGGTTGGAGACCTCATTTACCTGTTGAGCCCACTGACAGCTTTATGTATAACAATGGCTGAACCACAGACTAAAGAGAATGACAGCTTAAGTTTAGCCCAAAACTAGATACAGTTTAGACTGTATTGAGACCAAATCTGGCATTGTGGCATTCAGCACAGGGTTTTGCGGCTGTGTGGGGGGTTAGGGGGTGTTTATCTGTGCTTTGAAAATAACCGATGGGAAAAAAACATCAGAAAATAGCATTTTATCTCTCTGATTCGCTGGCTTTCTTGCTACCACAGCTCTCCCACTCAATCTCCTTGTCCACTGCTGCTCTCTCTCTCTCTTTCTCTATCTCAAAGAAAAGGACACAAACCAAAGGAAGCTTCTTGATGTCGCTTTGCAGCATAAACTTTAGCCAAAGCTAGATGCTAAAGATGGGGACACGAAATAAACCAAGCAAGGACACAGCTGGGAGAGATTCATACACTCATCCTGGAGAGCGCCCAGTTTTTAAAGATATTTATGGGTGAGTTTGTCCATCCAGCCAGTGAGATGTAACTGTTGGGTGGTTTAGATAGGTTGGATCACCATGTTTAAATATATATCTTTAAACAGTACGGTTACCACTGAAAATAACAGCAGAAATAAAAAAGTTTGCTGATTTTTACTTCTCTCCGCAATTCAAACCAACCTGGAGGTGACAGTGAATTGGTCTAACAAACATGGTTGTAGAATTGTTTTCATATATTATTAAAAATTAAAAAAAAAAATACAGAAATAGGGATTGAGAACTTCCGTTATGAAACTGAGCTGATACGTTTCATTTTTCTTATAATCATCCCTGTGAGGTCTCTACAACTTTTGTGCCAAAAGTTTAAGCAAGCTGCTCACTTGTGTCTGCCTGGCTGCCCACGCTGATGTATCTGTCGCTGGCCACCTGGGATGTCTGGTAGTAGGTTGTCTCATCTTGCTGAGGGACTTTGGCGTTCTTCTCTGTCAGAAACGCAACGGCCTCGGCCAGGTCTCCATTGCTCACCTGCAGCAACAATGGATTTGTTAAAGCTTATGTCAGCTGGGTATGAAGACAGGAGAATAATTAGTAGGAACACCCGACCAGACCTTGAAGACTGTTTCAGTTCAGGCTTGTATATTTTTTTCCTGTATATGTGGGTGATTTGTGTGAAAACAGCTTGTAAACAGAGAACCTGTCTCCACATTAGGCAATATCTATACGTTTAAAGACAGACAGCGAGAGAACAGTGTGTACATGTGTGTGTGTATCAGCTCTGATATCAGGGTCTGTAATTGGTGTGTTTCATGGTGTACCTGCAGGGCCTGCTGAAGCAGCTGAACGTCTGTGGTGCCCGTGACCTCCCTCAACTGGTTTAGTAGCGTCTGCTGGTGCTGTCGGAGGGAAAAGAACAGAGGAGGATACAAGGCAGGTCAAAGCAGAGGATGATGGAAGAGAAAGAACAAGTAAACTGTTGCTCTATTATCCAAATAGACTCTGGAAACTCTGACCTGTTTCAAGCATCGGTATTAACTGTATTTAAAACCATTAATCACAAAACTTTCCTCATGTCGAATCATAAGGTCATAAATTCTAACTTCTAACTCTGCTGTAACTTGAAGAACTTTTAATGTGTCAATTCTTATTCCTATTAATGAGTTCACTGAAGTCTGATGACTTAGTGATGTCAAAACCAGCTGAACTCCATGGCCTTACCACACACACTTAACCTACAACGAACGGCTGGAATAAATGCACTATAAATAATGGGAGAGTGCACTTCATGTCAGCGTCCGGGGCAGAAGTCTTAAGTGAGAGGAACACAGACTGCTTTCACAGGTGCAGCAGGCAACAGATAAGAGTGTCAGGTCAAAGGGGTCTCCGGTGGTCTAGGACTTATTACTGTAGGTTGTTTTCACACACTGACTGCACAACATGCGTCTATGGCAACGCTGTACACCATCTACGTCACAGACAAATTTAAACACTTCTAATGGAGTTGCTACAAAAGGCAATGAAAAGAGTCATGCTTGGGAGTAGGGATGAGCCGATCCGATACTCAGTACTCGGAGGAGATCAGAGGACAAAAAAGTCTAACCCAATTAGCATAAATGATCATCATCATGCTGCTATGTTTTAGTGTGTGAAAAAAGTTTAAATAAGTAGAATGTGTTTCACAGTTTGATGTTTTTAGTAGATTAGGTTAAGCAAAGTGCACCCATATTTTAATTATTATTTTAAAAACATTTTAAATAAAATATATAAGCAGGAAAACAAAATAAATTAAAATATGAACATATTTAGCAAAATGTGTAACTGTAACAGCAGCAGCCTTTCTATTTCATGTTCAAAAAGGGTGTAAGATGTAGAAGAAAAACTTTTCAAGTCCTGCTCCTTTGTTATACCTTATCAATCAAATCATACAAAAAACAAACATAAAAGTATTAGTAACAGCTCAGCTGTTTATGAGAGGGAAAAAGGTGCTGTTGGTTTGGGTAAATACTTAAGGTTGCTGTATCGGTATTGGTATTGGACATAGGCCATCCCTTCTTGGGAGCATGACTTATCATGAAGCAGCATCACGACAACGGCTGCACAATTAATCGCAATTGCAATAAAACTGCAACATGGCCAAATGCAATATCCAATTTTTTTGAGAAAGGAAAAATGTGTGAGAAAGAGCATTATAATGGAGGTACTGTAGTGCTGCATAGATGACCTGGCCTAAAAATCTTGTTCTCCAGATAAAAGAAAACATGATTGTTTGGTACAGACCTCAATAAATATCACATCATCACAATTTTAATTTGTTTCAGTGAACATGAAAATTGAAAAATTGATCATTTCCACTAACTGTATCACATGTTGCAATCGTAGTTTCAGTCAAAATAATCGCAATATGAGTAATTTTAATTGTACAGCCCTAAGCACTACCACTCAACTAACACTTTTAGCTTTCATCCAACATGTGTTGTTACAAATGTGAAAGGATCAAGGTAGATAAATCTGGACTGCACCTTCACTAACATCAGATATCACAACTCACCAAAACTACTGAACTCTCAAGAAAAGATCTCAGGTCTGGAAAAAAGTACTCTCGAATCAGCCCAAGTGTGAACAAGTCCTGATACCACATTGCCACAGACACAAAGTCTTGTTTACAGTGTGATGTCACATGAATCCCCTTCATTATCTCCTACCACATTCTGCAGGGGTCTAACACATTGCTTGCTGTCAGGGTTACAAAATAACAGTGTAGTGATTGGGAAATTACACTCTTTGTTCAACCACTAAAATGCCAGCTGGCTGGCAGATTGGGAAGGTGAGCAGTCACAGCTGGTGCACATAAGTTATGATACCAAGCGCTTAAAAGACTTCTTTTTTTTTTTTACAGTTTTGATGTGAAAACAGGAAGTTCAAAACCCTGTGCATAATTACATCGTAAAAGCAGTCTAGTGAGTAACCTGAATTTAATTTCAGGTAGGCAAAAAAATCTAATTTGTGAGGACTTTTAAGTTTTAAGACAGAAAGACAGTTGATCACAAAGGAGGCTGGTGTTAGCTTTTTGTCTGGCACGCTCAGAACAACATAACACTGTAAAGGTTAAATAAATTAGTTTAAATCAGTCATGGGGCTGTGTACTGGCAAGAATCTGGAGATTCGATACGTATCACTATACAAGGGATACTATTCAATATATTGCAATGATGTAGGCAAGGTGATATTGCAATTTTTAAAATCGAATTTTACCAAAACTGTAATAGTATAAAGAACACACTACAACATGCATAAAATCCAAAACTAAAAAAGCTGACTTTATTATGCAATGAGAACAGTAAAAATAGATAACAAGACCACTATTATTGGTTGGCAGTTTTATACAACTCAAAATTAACCACCGCCATTAATCTCTGCATGTATTACAATATCATCGCCGTTTTTGAGAATGAATACAGTATCACAAAACATAATATTGCAATACTCAAGTCTATCTATTATTCTTACAACCCTATTTAGACATGCAGACAAAAAATGAACACTGCAATTATTTTCAAAATTATTGTGTGCCTTGGAAATGAATTGGAGTCTCATATTTTAATGTGGTTAGAAACTAACATGCAGTGCCACAACATATATATGGATTACTTCATTATAAATTCACACATAGACCAATCAAAATGATTTTCCATTAATTATTTGAAGCTGCTAGCTCAGAGGGACTTCTATCAAACTGTTCACTAGCAAATGTCTATTTTAATTTTCTTGAAGAATACTAATCATCATCACAACAAACAGTATTGGAAAAACTTGCATTTACAACTGAGCACTGACAGCTCAAAGAGATTATGGCATCTGTACTACCACTGCAGAGTCATTAGGTAAGACACTCAGTTCTTCCAGCCCTAGGGAAGCTGTTTAGTACCTGGTTTGAGACCTTCTTCCAATCCTGCTATCGGCAATGATTTTCTGTGAGCTTTCAAAAGCAAAAGTGCTTTACTAAACTCCAGGGGCAAAGTTTTTCACAGCCACTGGAGAAAGTGAAAAGAAAGTTCACGCTTTTGTTAGACTAACAGCATATAAATAATGCACTAAACCCAGTGTGTTTGTGACCATGCTCACGGTTTACTAGACAAAATACACAACTCGGCAGTGAGCTTAATACTCACATAGCATGTTAGGACACAGCATTAAACTGGTAATAGAGGAGGTGCTACTTTGAC
>JAJHUR010085260.1:901-49600 GCA_027495735.1 Lutjanus campechanus | reverse complement strand
CCCTCCTTAACAGGTGCAACAGGAGAGTAATGGAGATGTCAATCAAGCACAGTCTGTACACGCCCACACTGTCTTGAGAGGTCTAAGGCAAGAACACACTTCACTTCACTTAGGCAAATAAGTGAAAACAACTGTGTGGGTAGACATTTAACAAAATCTGAAGAGATATATGCTATTCCTTATTTCCTTATTCCTAACCACACGATACCTCGCATGAATTATGGACACGGCTTACAGTTAAAAATTGGTAAATGTTTGTGTATGTGGTAACTGTCTGGTATCAATAAACTAGGCAAATGTGTTAAGTTAAAAATCTTACAGTGAGGACACCTGGGGTTGTATTACAGAAACTTCCTAACGTGTAGATCCTATTGCAAATGTTTGGTAACCATGGTAATTAGGGTCAACTCCCAAAATCTTAAGCGCTCCCAACTTTAGGATAATTGTTAAACTGTCCTAATTTTCAGCTTTCCACTGTTGTAGACACTGATGGGTAGTAACGCGTTAGAAGTAACGCGTTACTGTACTCCGATTACTTTTTTCAAGTAACGAGTAAAGTAAGGGATTACAATTGCAAAAACAGTAATTAGATTACTGTTACTTTCCCGCAAGCAGGCTGCGTTACTGCGTTACTAAACCGTGATTTTGTTTTTTGAGACTGTCTCGTGACAATGACGTATGAGCGGCGCGACATCAGTGGTAAACAACAGACATGGAGTGCGGGAGAGAGCAGGACCATGCAGCGTTTAATGCTTGGAAGTACTGACATTACTTTGAGTTTGACTTGGTAAAAGGTGACAAAAACATTAGTGTCTGCTGTACACTCTGCGTGGGAAGAAAACTTTTATCTACAGCGAAAAATTCCACCTCAAATCTGAGCAAGCACCTAGCAAGCCAGCAAAGGAATGTGAAACTCACTGAGAAACCCCCGGATTCCCCCACTGACATGGCCGCTGCGGTTACCACATCTACTTCCACCGGGCGAACCTCCGAGGGCCCCTCTCCTGCTAAAAAGGTGAAAATAGACTTAAGAGCAGTGTTGGTCAAGTTACTTGGAAATAGTAGTTACTGATTACTTCTCCAAGAAAGTTATATGCTGGAATATGCAGAAATATAAGTTAACAGAAGAAACACTTGCTTTATTTTATTAAAATATGGTGGAATGTGCAGAAAATAGGTTTAAATGTTCAACAGTTTTCTTCAAGTCAGAGACTGTTGCATTTAATTTAATTTTTGCTTGATGCAATGTGCATAAAGCTAAAAGATTGAAACTAAAAAAAACAAGTTTTAAAAAAAGACACACTTTCATTTGATTCAATTTTATATGATGGAATATGCATAAAGAATAGAATTAGGCTGAAAGGTCTATTGCTTTATAGCGTATTCAGGTTGTGCATCATGTTTTTGAAAAGTAAAGTAAAGTAATTAAAGTAACTAATTACTTTTGAAAATAAGTAATCAGTAAAGTAACTGGATTACTTTCTTGGAGAAGTAATCAGTAATCAGTAACTAATTACTATTTCCAAGTAACTTGACCAACACTGGTTGTAGAAGTGAACTTATTAACTAGCTAATGGTAGCTAACGGTAGTTTTCGCAAACAGTAGGATTAGTGTCAGCAAACTTGTTTAATCCATATAGCTTCTTTTGATTTTACTCATTGGATGCCAGATCCAGCTGTGTCTGCTATCTTATCCCACTCTCTTCCATTATCTCCCAAGTTAGCATTGTTGTAAATTGACCAACATCTTTGGATTTCTCAACAGATGTTACCAAAACCACCAAGTCATCTGTCTTGAAATCATGTTGGCTTGAGTATGTAGGCTTTCCTAACCTGAGATAAGACAAAGCAAGATAAGAAAGGATTCCTAAAGTTACACCGTTTTAATGCCAGAATTAGTGAACATATACAGATTTTTTTTTTAATGCAGGTAAACCACCTCAAATTGGGCGATTGACCCCTGTCATGTTTCCATCACTGCCAATCAGAGCTGGAGGTGATAAACACCAATTACTACGGCAGAGTCATTTGACCTGGGAGTTAATGCTGGTTGTACCCATTCCCATTAAAAATAAAAGCCAGATATTAGTGGGCATTAGTGGGTTTTTGTCCAGTGTAAAGGGGGCTTCAGAAAGGATTTGCTTCAATAATACCAAATTTTAACGTAATGCTTCTGTTATACGGCTCCTGTAGCGTACCAATATCTGCTGTTCAGTGAAAGGAGAAACTGGAGGTAATGCCCATATTTCACAGAAAGTATCATGGGACTATGAGGTGAAACATTTTCGAAGCCATGTATCTTTATTCTACATTTTTTATACTCCTTAAAAAATAATAATGATGTCTGTACTGGATGTCCTTGATTAAAAGGACATCACTTATCATTCATTTTAATTCTATTACATTCTTTATCTGCTCTGTAGACCGTCAGGCTCATTATGGCTTTTATAACCAAACATTTACAGGTTTGAAAAGCTTGACACTGAGTTCACTGTAATTATGAACAATTTGTCTGAAAGGCAATACAACAAACAGTAGACATATCAGAGATTCCACAGCTTTACAGTGACACATTATTGCACTTTGGCAAAAATGCAGTTTATTAAATAAAAGTTAGAAATTTAACTACTGAAAATGTGGCCAAGACCAGAACATTAATTTACAGCTGATTTTCTTAATCAAAACATTATGAAATAACTTACTTTAATTTGTTTTTTCTTGGAAGTCTCTGTATCGTTGAACTTAAAAATGAGCAAAAAAATAAGTTTCCCTGTCAGTTCAAGCTCTTCCACTTTGAAGTTCTCTTTTAACGAGTTCTGTGCTCCGCTCTTGTCTCGAGTCAGAGATGCTAGAAGCTGTCACAAGGAAGAAAAGCTGTGTTAGACATGGTGAGCCTGTCACCACAGTGCCAAACAGCCAAGAGAAGCCAAGGTTAGGCAGCAGCCAGAGGAGAAGACACAGGGCACGGCTGCTGTCTTCTCCAGAATGTCAACATGAACTGGACCCTCCCTTCACCTTATTCACTGTAGAGATTTGTTCTCTCCTACATTTAGCATGCAAATGTATTTAGTCAGAATAAAGAACAGAATCTGTATCACATTATTCACCAGGAGCAGCATAAATGCATTCTTTTTTCAATTTGAGGATTAAAGAAAGTAATTTAAAACCAAGAAGGTCATGACAACATTCATAATTAGATGAAGCCTCAAGTCTGCCCTGCTGAATGTAAAAGTGTTGGTGTATTCGAATTACAGAAAAAGTACACACTGTATATGTACACACTGAAATGTAATACTTTTTTTCCAAACTATTTATTGATTTTGTCCACAAGATGTCAATAAAGCAAACTGCAATCACCCAATAAACAATAAAGAGCTGTTAACAGAACCCCATCCACTTTCCCCAATGTACATAAGCCCACCCCCATACAAAAAACAACCATAATAAATTCAAACATACATAAAGCATATAACCATAACAAATTAGACCAACAACAAGGCAATTATACTAAAAAATCAATCAAAAATCACAAATCGATCAAAAAAAGGTAAAGAATGGGATTAAATCCTGCAGATATTTTTGATTTTATTTGGCCAGGTTTGGGATATCGTCTCTGATTTCTTCCTCTGCAGTAGATCACAGAAGGCAGTTGATTGGTAGATTGATTTTCTTTTTGTGTCATGCACACAAAGGACCCAACCCTCCGTGTTCAAACAATTTCCTTTCATTACAAAATTACAGTCTGTTTTATTATTTATTAAAGTCTTCAAAAAAAAATTCAGCCTTTTCTCCCAAGCTTGACAAATGAAATTCGAGACAAAAAAGGACCCTTTTCTAAATCAAAAGTTTCTCATAATCATCCAGCCAAAAAAAACAAAACAAAACAACATAAATGGTGGGCATTTTACTAAAATTACACCTTCATGTCCTAGTAGGCAGGGCAGCAAAACAAAAAATGAATCTCATTCTTGGATTCACTGAGCTCACACATAAGTATGTCCTCCTGTGGAGAGGCATTAAATGTGCTTGTCTCTGGAGCTACTGTTCTTGGACATACCTGTGAACATAAGGATCTTTGTCCTTTGTTTAAATTATACTTGACACAAAGTTCTACATCACAGCAATTCTATATGAGACAGCAAGTTTGTAATTTTTCTTTACACCGTATATCAACGGACCACTATGTGAGAATCAATTTGCTCTCAATTTCCTGAATATCACAAAGTAACCTGACCATCTAAATGTCTCATTAAATACCTTTTTTCGTGATAAAAGGATATCATTTGTGATGTTCACACCATCCAGAAATTTAATTTATAGAATTCAACAATTTACCGGGCAAAATTACTTGGCCACCCTGGACTATTCAAGAGAGAGATATCAGAAAAGTCCTAATAAAAACCATTGACAACAATAATTATTTGGAAGGGTGAAGGATGGAGGATGGGAAGATGTTGTTGTATTTTTTTTTAAGCAGTTTTCAATGCTGGAGGCATCACAACCTAGACTCCATTATCTTCTATTGTACTGAGGGGAGGTGGGGGTGAGAGGGACAGGAATCTGAGACACATATATCTCGAAACCTGAACGAAGAAAATCAAAACTATCTTCATAGTTGTATTCTCCTAAAAGTGAGAATATTTTTTTGTTATTTTGATTAACTGACTCTTTAAGTAGTGTTTCCATCTACCCCTTTTTTGTTCGTCTCTGAACATGTCCTGCATGGGCTCATGTTTGATTGTGAGCAGGAATCGATATTAATGGAAATCTGTGCTGAGAAATTCCCACCTCAAGGCTGAGTAACATTTCAGAGACAATGCAAGTACAACTATGCTGTAAATGAAAACAGGGACAAGTATGTAAAGGGTTATGTCCGTCTGATAAAAGACACTTTGACATGGAGCAAGAGAACCAACCCAACACTCTTTTAATGTTCCTTTTAGTGTTTCTGATTCAAGCAGATCACAAAAATGTTCCTGAAAATGATTTTTCACTATATATATCTATCCGGCTGTGCCCCATCTTTTTTTCCTGTGGGGTTTTATGGCAGTTGACATCCATAAGTGTTCCATCACAGACATCTGCTGGACTGTCCTTTGTCAATATATTCCGGCATTGTCCTGGGATGTGTAAAAAGACACAAGATGGAAATGTTCCTGAATGTATTATGTGAGAATAGCAAAAATCACTGGCAGTGCCTGAAAGGTTATCACAGTAATTTACCAGAAACTGTGTGTGAAAGAGGCTACACACTTCACCCACAGTGTTCATTTCATCCTTACTGAGAGGTTGTTTTTTTTTACCCCCAGCTGAAGAAATGCAATTGATGGGAAGGACAGAGACGCTAGATGATCTCCAGTATCTCCTAGGGGAGGGTCACTTGTTTGGATAATGGATCATACCGATTGCTATTGGGCTGTACTGTGGATAAAAGGTCATTAAAACTTTATGAAATGTGTCTTTGTAATGGCGCAGGTTCAAAAGGCTGGACATACAGGGGATCTCTTCCCTCTTGTGACCCAAACCGGGGACAGAAAAGCTCTCTGATTTCAATATGACAATGCCAGCGGCAAAAGCATCACATCCCAGAGCTCCCATGAGTCCACATCCTGTACTCCATCAGCACGCTACCCGCACGCACCGGTTGGGCCCGATGATCCAAATTTTGCTGGTTTTTAATTAAGTGGAAGGTCAAATCTCATCGCTCTTTACTTCAGGGAGCTGCTGCTGTCTGCATGGCAGAAGAGCTACACCCAGTCATTAATTTTATGGAGCAGGGACTTTAATTGATTAAAAAGTTAAGGACTGTGGGGAACGCGTGGTTAAGAGGCACTAGCATTTAGTTGCTGTGAATGTGGGCTGGTATTCAGTCACATCCATTATGTGCTGCTAATATTGTGAGACAGCACATAACCTGAGGAAAGATGGTGATTTTCTTGTATAGACAGACGTGAGAAGTTGTTTTCAACATTATTGTTGCTGAAACTGTGGAAATAATCTAACTGAAAATAAAATGTACTTTTCTTTGGCTTGAACTTAAAGGTTTGCATGATAGCTTATTTTAATTACTTAAACTTATGCTGTTACAAAATTGCAGTGAGACTTTTAAACAAAAATTATTCTGGTATCATTGTTGCCTCTCCTATTTTGGGCACTTTTGTTACCAAGAGAGCGCCTCTCATCACAGACTTTTCTGTATTACCCACAATGCCTTTCAGATTTTTTTTATTGACGTGATAAACAAATTTTGCCCTTTAGGGCAACATTTTAAACCCTCTTATTTATAAGGTCTATAGATAGGTAATAAATGTTTATAACACATAATAACACACGGGTACGTATTTGTGAACAGAAAAAAGATATGAGAGCTTTTGTATTTAAATGTATTGATCATTTTTACTTGACACATCCATAGCTAATGTATAAGAAGTTTAAGAATTATTGATAACACAGTGTAACAGTTAAAATAATTATATACAGTATATTTTATATATGTATGTTTGTCTATATATTTTAGAAATAGTTTGTATACAAACAGGTAATAATGTATTGAAAATTTGTTATAAACGAATACAGTATATGAATATCTAAAATTGTTATTAATGAATTAAAATATAAATAAACTACTTGTAAATCTAATGTCAATGTACAAAGCAGTTGTACATACATGGATTTGTGCATAATCACTTTTTACAAACTTTAAAAATGCAGTAAGCTATTATATATTATATTTATTTAAAATGATATTTTTCATTTTAAATAAAGTAAATGTTTGGTTTCTAACTTTTTATAAATTCATGCACTGCATTTCAATGTTTTGCTTACATATGATTTGTATATAGTTTTTAATTGTAACCATTAGTTGTTGTTCACATAGAGTGACCTAGAATAGTTAGAAACATTATTTATTAGCATTAACCCTGATAACAAGTCAGACCGAACTGATTCAGCATAGAACTAACCCTATCCTCAGTAACATCCTTGTTGCTTCTGCTTTATGACTGAGAAGCACTCTGAAGTCAGTATAACAGCTTATAAAACGTATTGGGAATGAGACTCAACAATTACCGACTTGTGATTGGTCAAAGTCTCCTGTCAAAGGCCGGATTTTCTGAAGCCTGAAAACTGAGCAAAGAGGAAGAGCAGAAGAAGATTATGCCTTTAAAGATTATTATCGAACTTTTCCCCCAGTGACGCCAAAAACAAACCACAGCTACATTTTCATAAACTATATTCATACTTGTGAACAACCCGACCCATAATCAAGCACCTTTTATTTACTATAAAATATCATGTCTGTATATTGGTTATAGATGCAAAATTGTGCAGTTAAGGTGTGGTCCATATGTGAATATTACCAGAAATCCACATTATTTTAAACCTCATTCACTGACTGACTTTTTTTTTTTTTTTTACTGCGGCTTATCAGCTTTACAGAGCAGGCTATAGTTTCCCTTGTTTCCCGCAGTTATCCATCATTAATGTGAGATGTCACAGTAAGGCCAGGAAGTCAATTAGAATGGATGTATTTCTGACTGCTGCTGTCATTTCTCTGTCTCATGTTCACTGGCAATTGTAGGCAACAGATACCCGGCTCCTCACTCTCAAACGGGAGAAATCTTCCCTCGGAAGCACTTTGTAAAAACAAACATAGTCATGATGTGTAACCATGAGCTGCCTTGAACCCCTGGAGACGGGTAGAGTGTCAGATCCATCTGTTTGTGTATCAACCCCCAACCTCCTGAGAAGCTGAGGTCACTGGTTGTAACCTTTTACCCTCTTAGGAGTAAAATCAAATACAGAGAATTATATTTGGAATGCATGTGGTATATGAAACTGTAATATCTCAATGTGACAACAAACACAGCCTCTTCTGCCTCTGACAGAGCACTTCGCTGGGAGTAAACACAACTCCCACTAAAATAAAAACATGCAATTTACTCTCTGCTCATTCAGGTTGTTAGAAACGCACAAGCGAGACTCAGACTGCAAGTTTTTTTCTGCACGATTGGAAATACAAGCACACTTGTTCCATGCGGTCAGAATGGGGGTGTATTTGGTTGAGTGTTGAAAGCCGACGGGCCTCCTCTCCACTCCTGTCAGGAGCATCTGTCAGGTCTGCCACAGCTCTGTCTAATAAACCAGCTCCGTCGACCGGTAGGGTTTCCTGCCTGAAGGCTCCCTTGCCAAATAGCACAGCAACTTTGAAGAGAAAGAAAAAAGAGAATTCTCAGGCTACGCTGCTTCTCTTTATGCTATCATCTCTCTATCAGATCCCTGTTTTGTGCTCAATTAGTGAATCTTACAGAGTGCCTTTCATTTAGCTCTCAGAGTCGCAAAAGTGACCTTATTCGCATCGCTGTTCTCTCCGCAGGGGCAGCAACAAATGAGGCCTTGTTTTTTTAAAAGGAGAGCATAATGAAGCTTTGTGGAGGCACGATCCAAGTCAGATAACCCACCAGGATTTCAATTTAGCCCTGTCAAAAAATTTGAAAAGCACAAATAAACGCCGCAGCAAGGGCAGACTTTGCGTATTCCCACCAGAGGGTATTGATTCAATGGGTGCAGAATGATGCCTATTCATGCGCCCGTCTTTTGTTGTTATCTTTCTGTCTCAGGTGCAAGTGCAACCTGCATGCCAACAGCTGTGTGTTTGACAAGGGGAAGCTGGGCTGTGAGTGTGAACACAACACCACAGGAGCAGACTGCAGCCGCTGTAAGAAGCACTACCACGGAAGAGCCTGGAGTGTGGGCTCCTACCTCCCCATACCCAAAGGAACAGCAAATATATGTAAGTATATCAGTATTTCGAATATTAAGTGGATACAGAGTGGCCATGCACCTAATTTACTGGCGATACAGTTGGTGCTGATAGTAATACACCATTTCCTTTGTGGCTACAGCAAATCTGGTATCTGAAGGCTGCAATAATGAAACATCATGACTTTTATTTTTGAATAAGTAAATAATATTTTTGAGAAATGATTGCATCTCTTTATCACATTAGCACTTTGCTTCTGGGCTGTACCTTTCAAACATGTTGCCTTGAGCACAGTCTAATTTGAATGTGTTCAAATCTGCTAAATATGCAAGCTGACATGAAACAACGCTAACAAGGATAATAAATCACAAGTACTGTAAGTATGCAGTGTGTCATTTGGCTGGGAATCTAGTGTTTTTCGAGTGTTTTTCAGCATGTTTGTTTTTGGACTTAACATTCTTCCTACTGTGCAAAAAAAGACGTACAATTAGCATGCTAATGCATATAAGGCACTTTGTTTAAACTAGATCCACAGGCGCTGTAGTTGATCCATGGAGTGGGCAGGTTGGTTGATTAAAATGAACATTCTGATTAACAGCATATGGGTTGCAGGTGGGACACTGTACAAGCAGTTGCACTCGAGGCACGGCAGCACAACTTCTGCCCTGTCAGATTTATAAGTGCAGTTTTTAGTTTTGCTGTGCAAATGTTGACAATATTTGCTGCAGTGACATTACTGCATGCATTGACATGTTTAAAATGACTCAAAAGCCTCTCTAATCATAAAAGTAAATCGTACTCATACATCAGTACAACATGCAATAAAGAAATCACCTAGAAAGCTTGTGCTGATTGACATGGTTTAAAAAAGCAACATAGCCTACAGGAATGGGTAGAGGTACAGGTGTACGTCTCTAAATATAATATGTTTGGGTGGGTGGCGGGTGGATGATTCATGCGTACATGTGGATTCGGATGAAGTTAGAGGCCATCCATCATGCATCGCTAGTTCACACTCTTAGAATGACCTAAGTTTATGTTGTGATAAACTGTCTTTTATTGTGTGAATAATGGTTGTACTCTATGAGAAGTGAATGTCAGTAGCAGAACATCATTCTATTCTCTCTCTTACCCTTTTGAGGTGTGTTCAGAAAGAAAGCGAATACATTTCTGTATTGCATCATTTGCATGAATTTGTTGTTTATTTGCCCCAAACAGCAAACTGTACACACATAAGCTGTAAGCAAGCTTGTTAGCAACAGATGCTTTGTTTGTGTCTTTGCAACAATTTGAGGTATCCTGAGTGAATTTGTGTCTAAATACATCTTACCACATCTCATTGTATCTGATGACACAGTTAGGGAGGAGCTTTTCAAAAGGAGCATGTATTATCATGTAGGTATTGTTTTAACATGGTGTATAGGATTTAGAGTTATATAGTAGTGATGTTGTAGATTGTAACCAGCTGAAAACGCATCACTTCATCCTTCCCTTCCAAGTGGGTAGGAGAACCTACAGTAGCCATGAAACTCACGAAAAATGTGGAAAGCCATATCAAGTAGCCAACATTTGGTTTGTACTGTAGAAACATGGTGACATTATGGTGTCCCGTCACTCTAAGGTAATAAAAACACTTTGTATTTTCAGGTAATTATACACTAAAGAAAATATACTTAGGATATTAGGCCATATTCTGCTAATAATTCCCCCTAACTCTTACATACTGGTCCATTAACAAAATCATGTTAACTCAAGGTTGGCTTACTGTCTTATTCGGAAGATTTCAACCCCATTCATGGTCTTCATCAGCAAATGAAGCTAACTCATTTGTCAGCTGGTCCTGTATGGGGAGGATTGTAATACCTGTTTCTATGGAATCTTGGCTCTCCTGAAAGGCTTGTAAGTGGACTTGGAGCTTAGATTATTTTGTCAAAGGAGTTGCTTTTGTCGTCTAAACCTTCGCACCATATCATTTTTACATGACACATGACCTATTTTGCTATGCAGATTTGAGCTCTTGTTCGGTTTATTTGTTTTATGGAGGGACTTAATAGTTGATCATCAGTGGCATGTTTTTTTCATTCAATATTACTGTAAGTAAACATAAACAGCACTCCTTCCAGTGCTTGAATATAATATAACCACTTTATCTCTATGAGAAGTGTGAACCAATGCTGGATATTTTTCTGCCTGTTCACGTGGCAACTCTGAGGCAGAAGGTGCTCTTTTGCATTATCCCCATTATAATCTTGGACGGGAGTTGAGTCACATTTATCAAATCCCATGCCTGAGGCAGGGGGCTCATTGCCTCAATAAATCTAATACAGCCACTCAGGGATGTGGTGGTGGTGGACGGCCAGGCGAGGCCAGATGGTGGAAGATCTAGCCCTCTGGTCCTCCGTTCACACTGATTCAGCCTTACAGTCAGAAAACGCTCATGGCGGCCGTCTGCTGGGATTGACAGCAGGGTTTCTCAGATGCTCAGTTTGATCGTCTGACTTCAATTCTCAGACATGGTGCTCTGATTAGATTTGTACACAGATATGATATTGCTATTGATCCGCTGATTTGGTGTGAGCACAGTAACGCTGCTTTTTCTTGCTCTTGTTTGGGCTATTTGTTGATGATGAATTGGGGGATTACACACTCATTTGTATGAGTATGTGTCTTATGAGTGTGTGGTTATGGATGCATGTGTGTGTGTGTGTGCTCATGCAACACATTTGATTGCGTGTGGGAGTTTGTTTGTGTGAACTCTAAGGAGATATTGCTGGATTTACCCCTGCACCTCGTCTGTGTTATGAGTCTCCCCGCAATGTGGTGCTCACTGTCAGATTGACAGGCCGTTATTAAAAAATCCAACACTTGGCCGCATCTGCACTGAACTGATGAAACCAAGGTCTAGCCATATCAAAAGCAATATTAGCACTTGTTTGGCAGTGGCATAAAATGCAATAATGTCGCACATGGATGTGACGTAACAATATTGGTCCCCCAGGTGTTGAATGAACACACTTTTTGTCTTAAATTATTCTTATTTCTCTCATAAGTAAAGCCCCATGAACATGCTTTTATCCATTATGTGAAGCTCATATTTCCTATGAGGATATTAAACATACAAGCCTCGATTCAAGACAAATATGCTGAACGTGCAAAATGTAATTATGGTTTAATAGCTTTCATCTGTCATCAAGTCTTCCTCTTTAATCATGGAAGTCATTTATCTCACAGGTAGGAACAGGGCGAGGTCTATTACATATTCAAATTCCCCGTGCATGCAGATATATGGACATACGTGACCCTTCATCTAATAAATTAGAGAGCCCAAAATGGAGCCCTTGGCTGCATTGCTATGGGCCATAGCTGTCAGAAGCAGAGAGCGGCTGAGAGTGATTCAAATCCAAGGCTTCCCCTAAAAGAAGGAGGAGAAGAATCTGTAAGTTGCCCGCAGAGCAGAAGAGGAATCACTTGGAGAATTATGTTGACAGTCCACTTTGCAGGGAGCGTCAACTCATCTCATGTTCCAAAGCAGGTTCACAGGTTAAGAGGGGTTGGGGCCGAGAGTTTGATCAGACTGTAGAATGTGTTGTGGCTTCAAAGGGCAATATTGTTTGCCCTCCATTTCTCAAACAGAGCAAGTATTGGTTAGGAATCGCAGCTCGCTTGCTTACTTGCAAAGTGGAGCTTAAAATCTGTGCTTTTTTTCTGTCACTGCAGTGTTGTGCACTTGCCAACAGTTGTTGTGACAGCTCCAAACTGGTAATGAAGTGATGAATGGGGTGCAAACAATATGAAAGCCCCAGTGAAACATAATCACAGAAGGACAAAGCAGGAAAAGCTCGAAAAAAGGATCTGAAATTGCGCTAATTGTGGGGTAGGATTTGTCCACTGATTACATTAACGGAACACAAAGATGGTGACGCCACAGCCAGACACTAATAATATACGTTTCAGACAAAGGCTGCAACAAGGTTGTCAAAGTCAGCTCCAGCTCACAGACAGACTATTTCTGTGCATGTGTATATACTTTTTAGAGTTGAATTTTATTTTTCAATACACTAATAAGACGTAACAAGACATAGTTTGTATCTAATTAGACAAAAATTTGAAATAATATTATTTATTAGACATTATACCTTAATTAGACACCACATACCTTTATATATATAACAGTACACTAATAAGATGAAACAAGCCATACATTGTATTAAAGTAGACAAAAACTATTCTTTATTAGACAGTATCAGATTTAGTATTAGACTTTACTAGAGTCTAATTTGGGGCACATTACAAGAGAACTCTACTGTAAACTAAAGTGTATGTTCTCTACTGTTAGACCCTTATTAGATTTCATGTGTACTATAAATTAAAGTGTATTATTTCCTACTGTTAGACCTTCATTAGACCTCTTACTGTATTTTCACACTTCTTGGGACATAGCTACAAAACAGCAAAATGTGGCAAGCTACACTGTCGGCAGTGAAGTATTGCTTTTAGCACTTGTTGTTGACGTCAGTGAGCGTGTAGAGTCAGCAAACATGGATTATTAACCTGCATTTTTTTTGCCAATGTTGCAGTAAGAAAAGGGGTATGGCTAGTTAAACAGTTTATTTTCTGTCTATCTTAATAATCGCAATTCTGCACAGTCTTTTATTTTGATTCTCATTGCTTTTTTCCATGTCTGACTTCCTGCCTGCTTGATCTGCTCTGTGCAGATTGATGCAGCATCCGTCAAAAACGGATTCGGGGCGTATTTGAAGCAGATCATAGAACTGGTTCTGGGATGCGCTGAGGCACTACTGCTGGAATCACAAGCACTATGCAGAATGGTAGCGATCAGCTCCAGCTGACATGGCACGGCCATAACGTGACACGGCCATGCCTGGTGAAATGCACATTACACAGAACTGTACTATAAAAGTGGAATTCAAATATCTGTCATTCCCCATTTAAAAACAATATGTAAACCAGATCTACCAAGTAAAGGCCAAAATTATAGAGGTAGGGGAATATTTTGTGAATAGCTGACTGCACAGATTTGTTGTAATACTGTAAGCAGATCATGTGATTTGATGAAAGAAGTAGGTACTGGTCTTGGCTGTTACTAAGGGACCAATCAAAGAAGGTGTGTCTCGAGTAGCAGATACATGATTTCACTTTATTTTACAATACAGTTCTGTTGTAAAGTGTCACTGGTTACCGTCTCATAATGTCTAATACAGGTCTAATAATGGGTCTAACAGTCTAATAAATAACTTTTTTTTCTAATTTGGTACAAAGTACAACTTGTTACATCTGGTTAGTGTGCTGTAAAATAAAGTGCAACCATTCTTAGTTTTTCTGTCGGCCTGCTGTCTTTAATTCACAGACAGGTGATGTTTTGCTGTGCTATAACATTGGTAAATAAGGGGGGAAAAGTATTTTTCAACTAACCTGAAAATCAGAGACGATTACAACAAACACTGAATTCCATCTGACTGGTTTGAGTCAGAGCTCCATTGATTCTAAGATGATACAGAAATTGTCTACCTTTTAGGAGAAGCCAAACTGTTGATAACATGTTTATTTCAAACATAAATGAGAAAAGACTTTTCTGTGCATAAGAGTTTTGATTCTGTTGACATTTCATCACAGGGAGACCTGTTATTATCATCAGAAGAGGGTGGGTGTTGGACCATGCAGTGGTCAGGTTTTGTGCCTGCTGTTAATCAGTGGACACCGTAGAGACCGATTGAAGACAAAAGTGTTTGTTGGCTTTGAATTATTCAAGGCAAACAGCAACGCATACAAAAATGATTTCAAAGTTTCAAGTGTAAAATGACATGGATCATGCTTTAATTAAGCACTGTTTCTTTGCTCTTTCTGCAGGTATTCCCAGTAATCACGGACCAGTGCGTAAGTTGATCAAGCTTTTTTAAAATGGCATGCTGACTAATGGTTTCCTCTCTCAGTGATGACTAACTCTTGTTTGACTGATGATGTTTGTGTGAGAATCTGTGCCATACATTATCATTATCGTTCATCAGTATGTTTTCCACAATGAGAAAAATCCATCTTAACAAGGAAATAATGCAGAATCACATCTTAATATCCTGCCTTTATGAATAGAATTGAACCAATGGTGTGAGAAAACCTTACTTTTACCCAGTGCAGTTTTAATAGTGACAATTGACCCTTGCTAAATCCTGCCCCTTATCACTCTATGCTCCAATAACAGTTGAGCAAGCTTCGAACTTCAGTCAACTTTGTTCTTTCCTGTTTCCTGTACAAGACATACTGTGTGGTAGGCTTGCCTATGTTGAAAAGAAAACTAACTTTTGAAAGTAGTCAAAAGATGTTGCTGGTGGATGTGTAAAAGTAACATATTTTCACTAATGTTAGCAAAAACACCAGCTAACTAAAGAAAGTTGACTGAGGTACAAAGCTTGCTCAACTGTTATTGGAGCACAGAACAAAAAGGGGTGAGACTGAGTAAGGGTCAATAATTCCTAGAAAATTCTTGAAATGACAGAAAGTGTATTTGAAACAAAATAATTTTCTTGTCCCACCGACAAAATTTCTGTCTTGTTTTAAGAGAAAATAAATAAAAACAATATACCAGATTTGTTATGTTTTAGTCAATTACTGCAAATCATATATACTTGACATGCTGTCAGCAGTTTTGCAAACCATGCTGTCCTGTTTCATATTATGGTAATGTCTTCCTGTCTGTCTAGGAAATGAATGGAAACCAATGAATGATTTGCAAAACTTAAAAATCAGTGAGCACTTAACTTAGGGCCTTTTTACACCCGCAAGTTTGAGCTAAGGTCAAAGCCAAGGTTTACAATTTTTGTTAGATTGTATACTATTGTATTCAATCTGGTTCTCTCCTCTTGGAGACTTTGTAAAGTCATCAGACTAAATGTCAATTAAACATTTGGTCTCCTCCTTTCCCCATGTGTGACTGTGGCTCAGTTTGTTTTGTTCTGTTCTTTTTCCTTTTTTCAGTTGTGACATTAGCCTGCCAGAACTTCCTGTAATTGGTCCAAAAGTCTGAGTAAAATGATTGACATCATTAGGACCTAACCAAAGATTTACCTTATCTGGACAAAGACCACTTTTTTCGGTCGGACCAAGGTCTGGCTGTTTGTCCAGATCATGATCCGAGGGAGGTTTCCACCTGTAATCTTGGTTTGGAACAAACCTAAACCTAACCTAGTCCAAAAGTCCAAACCAAAAGAGGAAGGTGTGAAAGGACCCTTAATGACCATTGGGCTTTGTAAACTATGTTAAATTATACACCACAAGCAAGGTTTTTAATTTTCATATAATACAGAAAAGAACACAATGAATGCCTGAAAGGTTTCCTAGCCCACAGACATCCATTGTTTTGAGACCTTAAAACTCTGCGGCATGGTTTACAAAATGATTCAGCAGTAATATTAAACATATGATTCGTAGTTAACGAGCTAAAACACTAATATGGTTTAAGAATAAATGACTTGCCTGTTCATAAAATACTGCAGGAGTCCTGCGTGTTTGGCCGAGTGTATCAGCAGGCACTGTTGAGGATCCTTTCTCTCCATGCTAGAATATTTGCTCTGAGCGCACAGACAGATATTTGCCCAAAGCCAGAGAAAAGAAAAACATTTTTTATGAAAACGTGGTTCCCACCATGCATCCCTACGCATGTTGATGCCTGAAGGTGACTCCTCATGCTGGATAACAAAAGCAACTACCATATGTACATGTCTCTGCCTTTGTCTTGTGGAAGATTCACTCATTTAAACTGCATGCACACTATTTTACATGACTCCATTTACTACTCCAAACACATGGAAGACATTTTCCAATTATTCTGAGGCAAATCAGCCCAGATAACAAATGGATTATTGTAACATATGAGAATCTATGCATGCTGTCCCTGTGCTTTAACATAACAGCATGAATTATATGACAACTCAGTGTAATAAATAACCTTTCCCATTTTTACACAGATCGAGCAAATGCTTCATCTCTTGGTGTTGCAAATCGTAACCAAGGTAGGCTTATAGGCTTTGTAACTTCAGCATGATTATTAACAACACATATAAAGAATTGATTGCTTATTGATCGGCACTTTGAAATAAAATGTAGTGTAGAATATGCAAATAGCAGTATGCACTTGGTTGTTTCCCCAAAGCCCAGATGCTTTCATCCTGCATGCACACAAATAAACGCTGGTCCTTACAAGGCGGACCTTTTGTTGTGAGAACACTGCAGGGAATGGACCACATGCCTTATGATCACAGAGTCCACAGCCTCCTCACCCCTTTTGATCATACCCTCTTTTTAAATACCCAGAATGCTCTCAGGGGGTGCACCCTTTCTGCCATGTTCACAAGGAAAAAAGGAAAGCAGAGAAGGAGAGGGAAGGAGAGAAGAAGCTCCAGGGGGGTTTATGTAGATTGATCTCCAGCTATCTCCAGCTAATCCTCGGGCCTCAGATATCCTGTGTAGTGAGTGTTAAGTTGCATCTGCACCACTGCTCTCGCAGCCAGAAGAGAACAAATTAAAAGAGGACTTTCAGGATTTCCACAATCAAGGGAGGGCGTTTCCTTCTCTCTCTTCTGGACTTGCAAAGCTGGGAACGAGATGCACCTATAAATAATCCAGTGTTTGCTGCAGTCAGAGGTGAAAAGAAACCAGTTACTGCTCTGGAGTGGATTTCAAACAATTCTGTTTTCCTGTGTAATCATTTCCATATAAAGTGCCAGAACACAGTAGCCTAGTCAATATAATGTGAAAATCTTGTACATTTACATGCAGGTTTACTACAATTCACTAAACTCCTCATGTCAGTAGGTGTTTTCACAGGAAAATCCCTTTAGTGCAGAAAGATGTGACGTTTTCTTAGAGGAGGTGATGTTTATATAAACATAAGGAAGTAATTTAGCATTAGCAGTAATAGGAACCATATAGGGCTGCAACTAATCAGTTTTTATTATTGATTAATCTACAGATTATATTGATTAATCAACTAACAATTTGTCATTGAACAAAACCCCTCAAATTTCACATCTTTAAATGTTTTGTTTCTGACCAGCAGTCCACAATGATGTTGGGAGCAGGTGTAATTCCACTACTTTTGGCGGTAACTCGACATGTAATTAATTACTTTTTCAAATTAATAATGCAAATACTATTAGTGAAATTTAAATGGGCTCATTACTTTTACTACTTTTGTCTTATGTGGAAATATTAGACAGGTCATAGCCTATTCCATGAGCTATGATCCAATGTCCCCTGACCTGATGGTGGTATAAAACAGTTCAGGCAATGTGAGCTTTCTTTTCATCATTGTATAATATAAACTGTTCATCATATAATTATTTAGTTAATGTTTAATTATGAAGTCCCTGTATGGAGTTAGACCGGCAAACTGTTGTACCGATATCTGTGTTTGGGATTTTGTGGGCAGACCTGAAACGTGCCAGAACCATGGTCCCCAACACTATGCCTCCCCTCCTCTCACCCTCCTGGTCAGTTATGAAGATACCCTCAGTGACCCAGTAGCTCCATAGCTACATGTGCATTAATAAGGTAATTAAAAGAAGACATTTAACATAACGCAAAAGATACTTTATTATTTTGGTATGGTATAGTTGCTAATTAATTTTCAGTCTATTGTCCACAATTAATCGACTATTTGCTTCACGTTGTTAGCACCACTGATGTTGTCACAATGAAAACAGGTACCATTACATTGCCTCTTGCATCTAGATAAAACTAGGTGGAAACCGCACCTTTACATTAGCGGAGACATGATTTGTGTGCTCAATACTGAACAGAATCCGGGGAGACCAAACAAACATTTCTGTTTGTGTGAGTATTAAAAGAATAAGATTGAGCATATTAGTTAGTGTGCTTTATCAGTGATGGTTGGCATATTTTTTGAACAAAGCTAAATTAGTTGTTTCCCCGTGTTTCCACTCTTTATACTAAGCTAAGCTAACAGACTGACTATGTTGTCACCTACACGTGAGTGTGGTATCAATCTTCTCATCTAATGCTCAGCAAGAAAGGGAATATATTTCCTAACATTTTACTTAAGCTTACTATAGCTATCATCCAGTTCATTCCTGGCAAGCATTTACTACCACAGGAATTGAGTAAAAGGAAAATCAGGCATTTTCTGTCTTTAGACGCTGCATTGTATCCCTGCCACTGTCAAGTGCTACTATGCAGCTGACAATTTATATTGAAGCTCAAAGCCTGGAGTCATGACTAATGATGAAATCTTCATGTTAATATGATAACAGGAGGCTAAATGTGGGTTCAGCTTTCCCTGACATCATGGCAAAAGATATTGATTCTGTGTAATTGAAGCAACACTATTCTGTCTCAGAGCATATAATTAGCAGATCCTGTATCTGAAAACTGTCTCCAGGTATAGTTAATTGCACTGCTGAATCTATAGTTATAAAGGCCTTTTAAAACTATTAAATGAATCACATGAATAGGATTTTTTTTCCCCTGTATGTAATTAAATGGAGGGGCTGCTGTCTCTCCAGGGTCTGTCTTGTAAAAAAGCAGATCTTTAATACTATAACTCCCTTTCAGTCGTCACATGACTGCAATAAAACTCAGCGATTTGCGTAATATCAGATCTGTTAATATGAAATGAAGCCTTTAAAAAGGTTGGCTATTCAATAGAACTTATTTCTACCACATATGATCTAGATCTTACACAAAAAGGAGACTGACAGGCGCTGCAGTCGAGAACATCGATCTGTGACTTCTAACCTGATATGCTGATATTTGCTGTATCTCAGAGACTTCAGTCGCATAGTGTCTGAGGACAGCAGAGTTCACTGAGATGAGAGGATTAGATAACTGCCCAAGTATGTTCAGCAGGTAAACAGACTGCCAGATCCTCTAAAAGTCACAAACAAGGAACACTATGTCCAAATGTGTCCAAATAATCAAATTAATAGTGTGTTGTACAATGTGGTACAATACAACAAGAGAAAATTACATTTAAGACACATACCTTTCAATTGCATCATGCTTCCAGTCACACAAGCAACAATAGGAGATTTAATTCATCTCTTTGTCTTCACTATCTATCACTGCTGTGCTGTTGCTGTGGTGAGTTCTCTTCATGTTGCTTCGTGCAACACCAAGGACCAGAGATGGATCTGTCATAACAGTTATACTGCTAAAATGTCACACATCTGACAGAGGTGCGAGGTGCACATATGTCTCAGAGAGACTATGCTGGTGCTTAGCCAGGTTTCAGATTGCTGTGTTCTCACTCTCTGCCGGCACAAGTCCAAGAGATTCTGGTGTCGAGGTAAAGTATGAAGAAAATGCTTTAAAAAGTATGATATTGATTTTTTTGAAATTATTATTATTTTATGATTGAAGGGGGATATGACACATCAAGTGCAGTGCATCATCATAGTGCACTCAGAATGGGAAACCTTTGTATAATGTTTACTGTGGCTAGTGGATTATATAATCGGGGTTATTTTGGTTTGGGCTAGGAGACTGCAGATTTTAAGGAGAAAGTCTGTGTTACAAATGGGGGGTGGGGAGTTTGGAAAACATGGGTGTCAAATAAAATACAGTAGTGGTTTGCATTATGGGAAATGTAGGATCCAGTGTTTTGGGGACTTCAACTATACTACAGTAATTAGACTAAATGTGAGGATATCTCAGGCTCTGCCGCTTTAATTTTCTATTTGTCTCAATCTTATGGAAGTGCAGTACTCAGTAATCACAGAAATGCCCCTTTAAATGTTTTATATGAGATTATAATCACATTTTGCATTTTATTTTCAGTGACTACAAGAAACTTTCATATTGTGTTCATTTTTGAAGCCCCTGTGGTCAAAAACAGTAGTGTTTCCACCTCCATAACCCCAAAATATAACATCCAAAATTAAATTATCCAAAGAAAAAGTTAGTAGACAAGCTGAAAACAGCTATCCAATTCAAGTATTGTTGTGTTCTAAGAAGGGGGCTTTTGTGAAAATAAGAGATTGGAACAGAGTGGTAGAAAGATAATAAACTGAATACAACAAAATATCATAAAATTGAGAAAAAACTGAGAACAGCAAAAAACAATAAGGCATATATTTAAATACATTACATTTAAAAACTAGACAGATGCAGTTTTTTTGCTGAAATAACCAGGATTTGGTAGCTCTCTTAAAAGTGATTAGGTTTGCAGCAGATTTCAAGTAATCACGAAGGGAGCACCAAGACTCCAGGATCCAGCAAAATATGTTTAACATATTTACATATTTACAAATGCCACTTGAAGCTGCTCTGGATCTGTTCTTTTCTGTTTCTTGGTGTACAGTGTTAAGGAGCAGTACACAAGCTTTACATAATGAAGATAAATGAAATTTACAAATCTTAAAATCTTGTATTTACTTAAAATGTTGCACTAAAGGCACTTTATGGATTTAATTATCGACTGGTTGGTCTCAGACCAGGTAGTGATACCAAAGGACAGATATGAGAAAACCTTTGAATTTAGAAGCGAGAAAATGTCTTCTTCTTTATTTTTAACTGACTAATGTACTACTCACTGTAACTTTGCCTAGAAAAATGTTAACATCAGCTCTTCCGGTCTGCATGCTGTAAATCTTTCATCTGATTTCAAGGAGAAACCAACTGGGTGCGAGCCATCAATAATAACTATATAGAGATAGCCAGTCTTCTTGCTGATGGTCTTGTTTGCTTATGTAGGGCATGTAGAATAAATTGATGCTGTTTCATAAAAAAGACTCTTTGTAGCATGACTAAATTTGAATAAATATGTTTGGGTTTAAACTCATTATATTGATGATTATTATACATGTGTAAATGTATCTTATTGTACCAAACTCCCAAATTGTGCCTCACTGTGTTGTCTTTACAAGACGTCACTGAATTGTTCATCTTATCTATAAAGGATAGGACATGAGGATACTAAAGAACTTACATAGCCAGTCAGTATGTGAGCTCTATTTTCTGAGTGACACAGGATAATTGACTTATTTTACACTATATTTTGTCATGACAGTAGGCCCCCGTGGATCCACAAAGACACTGCAGGCTTAAGCCCCTGGAAAAGAAAAATAATTGGGCTACAGATGCTTTTAGAAAGACAATGGTCCTGAGGGTGTGCTGGAGGACACACAGATTATCCTCCGGCCACAGGCAACAAAGTTAATGTGTAGGATAGACGATGGAGACTCAGTTAATCCCATGGAAATTTTTACCAAAACACACAGAGCAGGTGTTTTCCATTAGCTGTAAAATTAGTAAGCTGACATTAGTGATTTCAATGTAACCAGAAGGCCATTAATGTTTAAACCCACTGAGGACTGAGCAGTAGCACTCTGAGATTCAGAGTCCATTTTCTTCCATTCAGAGTTCAAGCACAGACACTTTTACACCAGTCAGGTGTTCATTTTGTTGGGCATGAGTGGACTGACTAGATATCTTGTTCCTGTCAGACTTGAACTATCAGGGCCTGAGACATATTGATACTTGGTTTAAGCCTATTGCCTATAAGCCTATAGTTTTTTGAGACATGTCTAGGTTAGCATAATACTTGATTATAAAAATTATAATTGAAATACTGGACCAATAACAATAACAACTTTGTCACTTTGGATTAATGGAAAGAAACTGAACATTACACTGACATATCACATTTTAAGTTGATAGTAAATGGCAAATGGCTGTTTATTTACAAATCCAGCAGACAGGGAGCAACATTAGCATTTATTTTTGTCTTGTTTCTGGTCTCCTGCCAAATCTAAGTCCAATACTCATTCCACATTTTTTTCATCAGCTAGCCGCTAATTGTCTGTCTACATGCTGGGTTCATAGGGGGCACTGGGTTTTTAGAGCTTTTTTGCTTAAAAAGTTGCCTGTGGCTGTTCAATGCAATGCGAACAAACGTGAACATGAACAAAAATAGTAAAGTGTTGGGACAGAAAACCAAAACAGCGCGCTGAAAGATACTAAAATCTTCATAGAGGCGAGGGGGTTCACTTTATTTACTTTAGAGTTCACTTTACATATAGTCATTTGGGCCGTTGTTATTATAAAAATATTGATAATAGCCTTAATCCTACCAACTGGGGTAGTCAGGGGTATACTTTCTGTTATATCGCACAGGTGCTTGTATTGACTTTGTCAGTAAAATTGTCCCTAATGACTTATCCTAATGACTTGTATCACTGTTTTCTGTTTGTTTTAATTTGTGCTTTTTAAGAACACCAGTGTAAAAACCCAATTCTGCCTATTCTAATAGATTAAACTATATTTTGAGTTCATGTTTCCCATAGGTCATAATTTAAAGTATCACACACTATCGGGGGGTAGAGGCTCTCTGTCTGTCATTATGAAGGAGACAGACACAGATACAGCAGACACAGATTTCCTCATGTGCTTTCTCTATTTTCATTTTATACTATATGCAAATTAACTGTAACTTTTCTACAATAGAAGCGAGGGTTTTCTATAATATGTTTTGTTTTCTTCAGATGACAATTAAATGTTTTGAATTGATGTTTTTGACACACACATAGAACCATTGTTGACATGAATTACTAATAATGTTATGAAAATATGTTGACATTTTGCTATAATGGTTGTTTCTTACAGTAGTTTGAATCATAAATATGTTGGAACTATGAGTGTTTAAGTATTACATCCTTACTCTGCATCACCACAAAATTGCAAAATATACAAAAAGAAATGTTGCATTGATGGAAAACTTGCAGAAACTGTCAGTGGCCATGGCATGAAGGACCATGCTTTTAAAGAGAATGAGAAGAGTTTACTTGCAATGGCTGATGCCAGCCTCTATTAAACTTAATAACAATATAGTAATTCTAATCCAACCCCATGCACTACTGCCTCTAATTACGAAAATTATCAAAAATGTGTTCATCATGCTCACTTGGATCTGCACCATAATTCCTCTTCTCCATATTGATTTGCCCTTTGAAGGAAAATGAATGTAAACAAACAGCTTATTCATGATGTGATTTGCAGATCAGGGTCTGTTGTGTGTGTTTCATCTAATTATAAACATTATGATGTCATGTTCCCAGCATTGATTCAAAGAAGTTTTCTGGCCAAAAATGTTTAATCTGAAACATGAATTGTGATTGTGAGTGCCAGGTTTTGGTGTCAGTCTCTGAATCAAAGAGCAGCGGCTTCTTGCCAGACTCATTATTTTGCAAAGATGTTCAATAGTCATACAGGCAGAAAGCTATCATGCAGTACAGCCCCGGAACCTGCTGCATTTTAAGTGATGATTTTGCCTGACTGGGAAAATATGCTACATTTGCTCTGATAATGCTATCATTATCAATCTTTCTATAAATACATAAAAACAGTTGACTGCAACAAGGCTGTCACAACAAATCTGTCAGAGAAAGTAGAGGCAGACAAGGAAAGGAAAGGGGGTTCACCAAAAGAGTGATGTGCAATACTTCATCACAAAACTATTAATTCCATATTTGAAAATAAAACCCTATATTCACATGTGGAATTCCCATTTAAAGCACATAACAACAGCGGTGTCTGTGTGAAAGGGATGGGAATTTTAAGTTAAATGCAATAACAATGCCTTTTTAATCAGTTTTGGCAGCAGCAATGATTATTTGTTGGGTTTATTCTGATGCATGAGCCACATTACTGAAAAACCAAAATTGTGATTACTATTTATGCAGGGAGAGATATCCAATTACACTGAAATCTCTTGGCAAATATTACCTCTTGCAGGATTTCACCTCTGCCAGCAGAGGGGCTTCCCGGGATAATTGAGTCGTGAGTTTTTGTCTGGAAATGTGAATATCAGCTTATGTAGTCCTAATCAATCTATATCAAAACAAAGAACTGTTTGGTGGCCATGAGAGCAATGCAGTCCTGGATATTATGTCCTTTTCTTCTAACAAGGTGGTATTCATTGTTGTAAGGTTAAGTGCAGAGAGGAAAATAACAGCAATTGGTGAATAACCTGGAAATTATTATTTGCATATCAAAGGAAGTGGTGGTGTAGGTGGAGCCAGATCCTGTGTCTTCTCCTCTTTCTGTTCTTCGAGTGTCATTGTACCAGAGGGAAGCAAAATTTAATTCTGCTGTCCTGCAGAGAGGGGCCGTTTCACAATATGCTGGCATCCTTTGATTCACTAATCATTAATTTCACCTCATCACAGCCATGGTTTGTTTGCTCTTTTGTTTTGCCAGGATTATTTGCTCTAAAGTCCCTTTGGAACTCCTAAAAATATCCATAAAGCCATAAAAATGTCTGTCTGTGTTCTGTCACAAACAATCGTTCATGGAAAGGGTTTTTGCGCTTTATTTTACAGTACACTAATAAAACATAACAAACCATACTTTGTGTCAAATTGGATTAAAACTTGAAATAATATATTCTTTATTAGTCAGTAAACAGACACACACTTATACCCTAATTAGACACCTTATTACCTAAAGGTATAAAAGTAGCAAGTCACACTTTGTATCAAATTAGAGAAAAAGACAGAAACATTTTTTTTATTAGACAGAATAAGACCATAATTGGACTTAGATTGTTTCAAATAAGGAATGATATACTACCATGCACAGTGCACACACTTACCATAACACTTGAAGAGTCTTGCAACACCACTCTGTTGTCTCAAGTGAATGCCATAGCTAATTTTATGCAAAGTGTGTGTAACATACATAAGAGTATAAATACTGCTATTAATCAAAATGAAAGGAGGGAAAGCTGCGCCAACAACTAACAAATCTAACAACTAATATAACACATTATATTAAGCGAATCATTTTCATCTAATTTGGTATTGAGGTAATACAAAGTAAAGGAAAGTAATCAAGTTACATTACAGTACTTGTGATACTTAGGTTACTGACTACGATTTTAACAGGCATATTTTCCACATTTCCCAATGTTCAACCCTTATTAGACTTTATTAGAGGGTAATTAAGGACACATTACAACAGAACTTTACTGTAAACTAACGCGAAATCACATATCTGCTACTTGAGACACACCTTCTTTGGCTGGACCGATACAAATGGGAGAGTAGCCAAGACTGATGCCAACTTCTTTGATCAAATCACATTATCTGCCTACAATATAAGTCACCAGTCACCCATAGAGACAGTTTTCCTCTACCTCTATAATTTTGGCCTTTACTTGGTAGATCTGGTTCACATATTGTTTTTAAATGGGGAAGGAGCAGATATGTGATTTCATAATAATTGTAATGCAACCCAGTTTACAGTACAGTTCTGTTGTAATGTGTCCTTAATCACCCTCTAATAAAGTCTAACAAGGGTCTAACAGAGGGAAATACACTTTAGTTTACAGGACAGTTCTGTTGTAATGTGTCTCTAATTGCCCTCTAATAAAATCTAATATGTGTCTATGAAATATGGGTCTAATTTGATACAAAGTACAGCTTGTTACATGTTATTAGTGTACTAAGTAAAATGCAACTGGGTTTTAACAGGCTGTGGGCTGCATTCTAGTATTCATACAGTATGTGTCCTGATTATCTGCCTCCTTTTTTGTCTTGCACGCTCACAAAAGTCCTTGGCTTCACCCTCCCTAATGTGTCAGCTGTGCTCCGAGGACACAGAGCGATGCAGACAGGACTAGAAGAGGCAGCTTGTGCCCTGTGAACTTGCCTGTTGATGTTCTCTGCCGCCCCTATCACTGAGTGATCTATTAATCACCCCTTCCTGTCTCCCTATGCCCTTTTTTCTTTGTCTCCTCCACAGCTCGGGTGTGTGACAACGCAATGCTGCGCTGTCAGAACGGCGGCACGTGCCACCACCATCAGCGGTGCCACTGTACCCCCGGCTTCACGGGCGTCCTGTGTGAGAGAGCTCGCTGCCAGGGCCCCGGGGAGTGCGATGACCAATTGTCTGGACGGGCCTCCTTCAATCATCCCCCCGCCAGCCGCCAGCTCGCTCTTACCCTCCTAGTGCTCCCGCTATTGATTGTTTCCCTTTGCTGAGAGACCTGGACGGGCCTCCCATCCTCAACCAAAACCCTAAGACCACATATGTTGAGACTGAACTCTCAACCTTAAAGGACATGAAGGACAAAGGATGTCTGGGAAATGTGCTAAGAATACAATATAAGCAACTCTTTTGTATCTCCAAGGACATGGTGGTGGTGGGTGTAATGAGTGCAACAGGTTGTGCACTGATCTGTTATTCTGAATACTAGATGGATTTATGAAAGGCTTGGTGAAGTCACTGCTGTCTTTGTCACTGGAGGAAACAGTTGGAGCCCTCGCTGTGTGATTATGTCATTGGCTGGTGCTTCATTAATGGCAGACTGGAGACTCAGAGAGAGCCACCCACATTCTGACTGTACAAAACTAGACACATGATTTCTAAGTATCATCTGAAGTTATTAAAAAATAATAATGTGGACGGGGACATCTTAAAACATCTTGCCTCACTGCCTCCTTCCTTACTTGTTCTTCTCTCCTCCTTCCCCCTCACTTTTCCCCTTTTTCCCCTCACTTTCTCCTCCTCCCTGTGCTTTGGTGACTCTGGTGATTTTACTTTGCTGAAGGGTGTCTGTTGTTTTGCCAAAATGCTGCACATGTATTATTATCAAGCCCCTTGATGAGTACCAATCTAGTACTTTTTCTTTTTTCTTTTTCAGAGGCTTTGTAGTCATGCTTGAGCTCACCTGTATGGGAAAAAAAAGAGTTGTAACATACTGTAACTGTATTTAATTTTTGTATAAAACAGATATTTTCATGACTACGCAAAACAAAAAGATGTATTACTTGTTTTCTATTGCTGCCGACCTGTCCTAGATGTGGACTATCAGTGCGTAAAAGGAGTTTTGGTTGTATTATTTCTTTGCTTGTGTGGCACATGGTTCTCTTCATTTGAGAGCTGCTGTCAAAACTATGTTTACATACACACTTACACAATACACTTCCACCAAAGGGAAAAAGAAAAACATGTCTTTGTCTTGTTGTTGAACAGTAGTAATTTTATTAAGTAGTAATATGACATTTGAGACAAGATGTGTAGAGTGTAGAAGTGTATTGTTTGTAGATAAAGCCAATGACAATAGCTGAATGTCATTTTAAAGGATTTTTTGAAAGCTATCAATGCCAATGGTTGACCTATTCACTGAAGCAACAGTCGCTGGTAACAATATATCAGTCAAGAAATGAGTTCTAGGTTGTTTTTTTTCTCATGTGCTGTAACCCATCCTTGTTGTGCTCATGAAACGTGGGAGAATCAGAAGAATCTCGAGCCAAAATCCCATCAGCTTTATGTAAATTCAACAAGAAGACATGGGGAAAAAAACAGAGATTGCATGGCTGTCGCAGAGGTTGTCCAGCTCAAATCTTTAATCAGATCTAATCCTTGAATCAAATGGGAAGAGGGAAAGGTTTTCTGAGCCGGTACGGTTGAAAGCCTGCATCCTGCTGCGGGAGCCTCCGAGAAGCGACACGTTCAGGAAATGAGCTTTAATTCATTGAGGGTCAATGAATAGAAATGAAGTCGCATCCCACTGGGTGACATATTGAGCACTGAGACCAATTTCATTTGAGAGATTAATTTTCCTCCAGAGGTTGTCATGAAACACCTAATTGTGTTAGAGTCTACTGTAAGTGCCTCTCATTAAATGATACTGTCGATGAAAAGAGTAAGGAATGCCTTCTTTGACAGAGAGCCTGGGAAAGCAACTTTTGGCAAACTGAGGTATTTGAAATGGGTTAATTCACTATGTAAAATAATTGGAGAGAGATATTCTGTTGAAGAAAAATAAAAGAATCAACTATGTGATTGTCAGTTAATTCCAATCAGAAAATAAATCAGTAACATCAGTAAATCCTGGGGAAGAATTGACCATTTTCCTAAATTTCTCCCCAAAACAGCATGCACTGTAAAAATGAAAAAGTTGAGAAAACCTGAGATAGATTTTTGAGTTTTGAGCCCAACTCAAACGCTTAAGTTTTGGAAAAGTTTTACCAACTGTTAATCTTTTGTGGAGATTATTTGTCTGCTTTGTTATATAAACTTGATTTTTTTCAGTTTTAGATACCTACAAAAATGATATTTCAAAAGGTATTGAGTAAACTCATTGCAGTTTAGGTGAATAATAGTTGTTTTGTTTGTTTGTTTGTTTTATAATTACCATTAAACTTTCAGGTACCCAAAACTCAAAATATCAGGATTTGAAAACTCAAAAATTCAAGTTTATCTAAACTTGGGCTCAAAACTAGATCATCTATACAGTAGTAGTAAGTGAGTTGCCTTGAAATAATTTTTACGGTGTAGGTTAACTGTAACTAGCCAGAGCAGTCAAGCTTTGGATTTCTCCATATATGTTAAGTTGGTGAGTAAGTGAGTGAGTTTATAAAAAGTTATTCAAGAGTTTTTTTTTAACCTTTCCAAACCAAAAATACAACCACAAAAGTCCGAGCAATTCTTTAAACACCGTGTTTATCTGCTCTAACATACTGTAAGCAGCAAATGTAAGCATGTCCGGATAACTATCTCACTCCTTAGAAGTAACCTAACCTAGCATTAGGCTTGAGTCAAAATGCATTTTTATACTTTATTTGATTACAGGTAAGTAGAAAAAAGAGAAATGTTCATAATAGCACATAGCACATACTTTCCCACAATGTGGAAGCCAGTCCTAAATGTTACGATATCAGTGTGAAGGCTACTGCACCTCTGTCGTGTTCACCACTGGATTTAAGATGTTTTGTCCAAACTTGTTATCCAATATAATGGTATGTTCATCAAACACGTTGGTAAGTCCATTTCTTAAAAGCATTTTCTCTTGCAACATTTAACTGGAAACATACAATTAGAAAATACAAAAAAAAGCATCGTACCTCTGTCTTGTTTGTTAAAGTATGTAAGCTGAGCAGCTAAGGAGCCAAACATCTTATTATACTCAAGTAATACCAGGAACGATTCATGTTTAAGACCCTTAGCCCATGTCTAGACTGCAACTGTAACAAAAGCATCATACTGGTATGACAGCAAAATTCATGTCACACTGAAGCACCTGTTGTTTGTGCGTTTCAAACCGTCAACAGCAAATGAGCAGCCAAATTTTCTGTGCACTTCTCCTTCAATTCCTTCGTGTGAGTTTTCCTAGCAAGCAACTACGCAACTAAAGAGGGACAAGGGCTTACCGAAAGGTCAATTGCTGTTTTAAACTTGCAGATGTAACTAAAACTGACAAGTAACTGTGCTCTTACCCCAAATACAGTAACAACATCACGTCTATCCAGCATTAGAGTTGTATCTCCTTCTGTGATTTAATAATTTTGTTCAGGGTTCCTCTCTCTGAACAGGCTGCAGAATATAAAGTGGCACACTTGAGACCGCTTGTGGTGACAGTTCAAGGAAAAGAAGCTTTTGAGCACTGTTTAAGGGCCAGTGTGTGTGTGTGTGTGTGTGTGTGTGTGTGTGTGTGAAAGACAATTACCTTTATGACATGTTAGTGCAATAAAATTGGTGTTTTATGACTCTTGCTCCTGGCTTTGGGCTGTATTTAGCTATTAGCACAGAAAAGTTTTAAGCTTAAATCCAAGTCTCTTGCACTTAAATGCAGATTATGGCACAAAAGGTTGATGAACTACTGGATGGAGACCATTCCTCTGCCTCAAGAGCAAGTGCAACACACTGCCAACGTCGACATTCTCAGCTACGGAGGGAAAATGAGCACCATAACTCCTCTTCATGACCTGCTTACTGTTGGAGTATGTGCATGGGAATATTTAACTTTCTCTTTTTCTACAGCAGATTTAGAGACAGAAAAAGAAGTAGAAACTAAAACATGCACATTGTATTTGATCATGCGTGAATATATTTTCTACTACAATCATAAATAGCTTTAAAAATGTTGACATTTAAACCCACATATGGCAGCACTGGAACATTTTATGATAGTGAATTTTTGGTACAGTATTGAGGTGCAGCCTGATGTTTTTTTTGAGGGGTCAGAAGTTAGAGCACAAAGAAAAGACCTGAGGATTTTATTCACTAGTTATGCTCCTCACAGTTCTGTGTCACAGCAACGCCATGTCCTTCTTCTTTTCACTTCTAAGACTCAGGAGGGGGTATTAGGAGGACATTTTTAGACATGAGCAGTCCTTGTGTTCTGCCACTGTCAGCACTGGTGGCACCAACAGAAAGTTACATAACATAAGACAAGGGGTATTCAGTATCTAGGAAAGAAGAGGCTCAGCAACATGACTGAAGCACTCAGCTTATTAGCAATCTAATAACCATGTTCAGTTCATCAGTGACACTCTTTAAAATGCACAGCAGTTGAACTCAAAACTCAAACTAGTGCTGTTCACGGAGAGAGCTTACATTTTTTCCCAAACCATTAATGTAGCTAACGTTTGTGCTGAAACTGTTCATTTCTTCCCCCAGCTGTCAAACAGATCAATGGTTATAAGGGAGTTACAGCTTGTATTTTATGTCATGAATTTCAGGAATCTTTAGAATGTATACAGCTCAGAATCTAACCTCATGGTTGCAGGTCTTCACACCACTCACAAGTGAACTTGTGTGTTTGTATCTATATGTTGTCCTTGACCCGTCACTGAGCAAGCTTCAGCTGCTGCCTCAACCATTACTGTAACAAAAGAAATGGATCTACAAGTGTGGCTCCATATGGTGAGTTGCAGTTTCCACAAAGACCTTCTCTTCCTTTGAGTAGCAGCACTATTCTCATAGTGCGAAAGCTGCCTGCTGCCTGACAATGGAAGTTATTTTATTTATTTATTTGCTTGTCAGTTTGTTTGTTTCTTCAGAAAGAAGGAGAGATATCCACCATTTGAAGAAAAGTTACACCTAGTCTTGCAAAACAATCATGAGCACCAAGTTAAAACAAATTAGTGTGCAGTGCTTATGTAAGACTGTTGGGAAATTATTTTGAGATGTTGGACTGAATTTTTAGTATTTTTATTTTCTCATTGTAAGAGTCTCTAATCCCTAGACTCTCAAATTATGGTGATAGCACTATGGGTGGTACTTAAGCTCCCTCTTGTGGTACAATGAGGCATCTTGTACAATTTTGAAAATCAAATAATGAAATGTAAAAACATATAATCAAAATACTAACAAAAAAAATTCAAATTAGGCTATTATACTGTATTTAATGTCAGTCATAGTGGTGGTACTTATATTTCCTGAGACTGAGAAACACTGTTCTAATCTATTTGCCTGAGCAACATAAAATCCTTCATTTAAAGGCTTAAACCATAAAGTGCAGAGTAAAATGAATCTGCTTGTCTGCGAAATATGTGGTTAGCTTTGCTGTAAGGGAACTACTCACTTGCATGCCTGTGGCAATCTAGCTAAACTCTATTGTGACCAGTCAGTCACAATTGCTCTCCAAGCTTCTTTCTATTTTCGCTATGCTTCCATTGCTAGTTAGATTTATTGAAGATGGGGAGAAAGTTCACTGTGTTAGTAAGCTTGCTAAATGTCAGCTTAGACAGTATCCATGATCTCACCCATAGGTTTCTGAAGAGATGCTTTGAAGCTTACAGTGTGTTGGCTCTGGCCATTACCATCTTGCATTACTCTGTTAACTCCCAGCTAATCCAAAAAGGCAAAAAAGTGGTGCTGAGCTGGCCAAATGAAGCAGCCACCTAGCGACTAGCCGCTTGTGACTGTGCCCACCTGCCACTCAAAGCCTTAAATATGCAGAACTTTAAGCTTTATCATAATTTAAATGGGTGAGTTATGTAAGCTGTTACTGTCGTCAGCAACTGGGAAATTCAGCTAGAGAGGCCAAAACCTTATTTTTGTAACAAGCTGTAAGCATGTCGATTTCTAATGTATAGTTGGGCATTTTAATATGGGAGTCTATGGGGACTGACTCACCTTTGGAGCCAGTCTCAAGTGGCTATGCAAGGAGCTGCAGTTTTCAGCACTTCTATTCGCTTCAAAGTCCCAGAGGTTACCACTTGGCTAGCATTGTCAGCTAGCAATTTTGTTTGCTTAGTTGCTGACAAAACAATAAGTTAATTTAAAATGAAGTTTATGCTGATGCTGATGTGACAGGGCCCTACAATGAATTTCAGCGTGATCAAAAGAACCATTTAACCTTCCTGTTCCAATATATCCATCTTTTACATACATTGCCATCACATACATCATGTTTTTCTGACACTGTTTTTTGTACAATTATTTACTACAACATTTTAAATACATACATTGAACAGGCAATAATGATGCTTTTGATGCAGAGATTAGTGATTCAACTTTTATTAGACATGTATAAATTAAGTGTTCTTTGGACCATTAAAAAGAGGCTGAACATCAAATGAGAGAGTCTGAAGCACACACCCATGCAAAAGTGCACCTCATGTGCTTTTATGTGCAAAACACATACTGTAGACGCAGCCCGGCTCACTGACTCACCAACATCCATATGACCTTCCGCCTTCTCCATCCTAATCAATTTTTTAGCTCCAGTGGTAGAAATAGTATCGACTCCATTTATGTGGCAACACATCAGGAATGGCACTTATGGATGGGTGGGAGCAGCATGCCATCTGTGGCTTTATCAAACTCCTATTCACATCCCTGACATCGCAAGGACAGCTGGTGGGTGGTTCGCTGGCTCGGCGCACAGAGCCAGAATACACTGGAATCAATAGACAGAACAAAGAGGAAGTTAAGCCGCCTCAGCTGGAACATAATGGAAATACCTTTTCTCCTACTGCTCTTTCAGAGTTCTTGAAACTGACTAAACAGGAAGCAACATTTCCACTCTTCCCCCATCCATTAGTTCAACAAAGATGTGAAAATGCTACACAGGTCACCCATTTCACTTGATCCTATCCTTGTACTGCTGAGGACTTATACTGTAAACTGTGTGTGGGATGTGATGGAGTCATTGTAGGTGTCTCACTCTTTATTTTACAGTACACTAAAAGGGCCTTACAAGCCATACTTTGTGTCAAAATAAATTAAAACTAATAATAATATAATAATATTAATAGTAATATAGCCTTTATTAGTTTATTATGTAAACTAAACTGAAATCGCGTATCTGCTACTTCAGTCATGCCTTCTTTGGCTAGTCATAACAATTTGGCAAAGTAGCTAGCTCTGCCTCTATAATTTTGATCTTTACTTGGTAGATCTGATTCACATATTGTCTTTAAATGGGAAAGAAGCAGATAAGTGATTTAACTTTAGTTTACAGTACAGTTCTGTTGTAATGGTCCTAATTACTCTGTAAGAAAGTCAAATAAGAATCTAACAGTGGAGGACTATACACTTCAGTTTAGGGTACTGTTCTGTTGTAACATGTCCCTTCTTACTTTATAAGATAGTCTTGTAAGGGTGGGACAGTGGGAAATAATACACTTTAGTTTACAGTATAGTTCTGTCATAATGTATCCCAAACTATACTCTAATAAAGTCTAATAAGGGTTTAATACTGTCTAATAAAGAACATTATTTCAGTACTGCTTGTTGCATCTCAGTGGGGTACTGTAAAACAAAATGCAACCAAAATGTGTAATAAAATGTATTTATCTGAAATGCAGAGGCAGCTTTAAGGACTGTTTCTGGCACTAAGCAAAAGCTATAAAAAAAAATCTGCTTTCTCGTCACGACCACAAACCAATCTGATGTCCCCTCATTTCAATACAATCTAGGGCAGCAATCGGCTCTTCGGCTACAGATGGTAATCCTATTCAGTGTCACACACGATCACAGCTCTTGTCTATTTTTTCTCAATGCCAAATCCAGCACTTCTGGCCTTCAGTGCCACACCTAAATTGCAAATCAGTCCCGGCTGGGATTGGCACTGCAAACCCCCGACACCCTGTTGAAGAAATTATTTATGTATCACACCGAATCCGTCCATAAATAAAAGATCCCATTCACAGTCTGTTCCAGAGATCCCGGTGCTTCGAAGAAAACGGTTTATCCTGATTTTTTCATGTGCTGCTGGGAGGGAAGTGGGGGTTTGTGTCAGTCCCCAGTTTTCATATAAACACCTCTGACTGGGAAAACAAATATAACACACCTGTACAGTAGAATGTGTTAAAGATTATCACCTTTTCCAAAGCACATTGCACATGAAAACTGATATCAATTTCTCTAAGGACTGAACCTGCACTCTTAGAAATAGAGGTGGCAACTAGAAATTGAAGAACCCTTTTTGGTCCCAGGTAGACCTTTTTATAAAGGTGTCAGTTGGAGGGTTCTACCTCAAACCCAACATTAAGGATTATACCTAGAACCACCTGCAAAAGGTTCCACCCAGAAGTAGAGGAGGCTCCAAATGAGAACCCTTCTATGGTGTATGGTGGTTCTACCTGGAATCTTTCCAAAATCCAGAATCTTTCCACCTTCTAAGGGTGCTAACAAGCAGTGTTGTGCATGAATGTGCTAAAAGAAGAGTGTTCGCTGAACTTTTTGGGTGAATGGTGAATTGAGCAAATCAGTTTGAAATCAGTTTTGAAATTAATGAACGTGAAAGTATGATCGCAGCAGAGAGAGAGAGAGAGAGTGTGTGCACAAATGTGGACAGAAGTGTCACCTGACATAAAATCTTTCTTTGATGAGGACCCTTTTATACTTCAAGGGTTTTATCTAGAACCCATCCAAGGGGCTCTACCATGAACCTTTTTATATTCTTAGAGTTTTATCTATAAACCTGTCTTCAAAAAAGCTTTCTTCAGGAGCAAATGGTTCTGGGTAGAACATTAGCTCTTCAGAGAGAATGCTTTTGGAACCCTTATTTCCAAGAGTGTAGAACAAGTTTAACATGTAGCATTTTTGCTTTGGGTTGGGTTTCCTTGATAAGACCACACTGAGTAACAGAAAGGATCCTGTGCAATTCAAGGATATCAAATGAGTAATTTGTACTTTGTGTTTTGAGTCAGTAAAATATTAACTAAAGTGGATAGGGATACACTGAGCTAAAGCCACAAGCTACATAAAAATCAATACAAAGGTTGTTAAGGTGTAGAAAGCATGCACATATTTTGCACATGTGGGTATAAATTATTAATTACATTTTGCATCAGAGGTGCAATAGTTTGCTCTTTTGGGGGCTTGTCCAAGTTTTGAGACATGCATGGGGTCTATAAGACCTTATAGTCAGTGGTAGCTACTCCTTGTGTGGGGCCCCCCTTACTCATCCTGCTTTACCAGAAAAAAAGTAATTTAGTGCCATGCTCTAGGACTATTACACAGCCCACACATACACACTCAGGGCGCACTGGCATACACACTTGAGATAGTCTTTACTACAAACAGCAGTGTTACAGAAAAAAAACAGGAATTCACAGTGCATCTGTAAGCTGGTAACAGATTTAGCTTTCTATTTGAAAACCAACTTGACCTTATGAATGAGGCCACATGATTTGGCCCACATCTATCCAGTCAACTGCTTAATATTTGAAATGTTTTTATGGGCCAACAGGGGTCACTTTTTTTTCCTATGAAGTAAATTTAAATAATTAAAATAGTCTGGCTAATCCAGGACCCTTGCAGACATGGGGCCCCTAGGCTGCAGTTTTGGCCAGCCTGTGCATTAATCCTCCCCAGTTTACAGTGGAGGACTTCAGTAGTGGTACAACATTAAAAAATGAAGTGCAACAGACATTGCCAGCATGGTGGACCAACCCTTTCTCCTAGAAATTACATTTGTATATTTCCAAATGTTTTTCATAATTACGATGTGAACATAATTCCTGCCTTTATGATAATCACAGACAATGTTTCTTTGAAACAATACATTTATACAACACACTGGATTCACAAGGATGGGTGGTGGGCAGGATCGAAAGATTGTGATTTCAGTTAAATGTTAATAGATACATGTCATGTCTCAAATCACTGCTGACTTTTGAATAAGTGCATTGCAAGATTTTGGCAGAAAACAAATAAGTCAGTATTTTACTACATTTCTACATTCAATATCAACATTTTTACTTCTTGCCAGGTAGATTAATTAACGTCATTTCTTCATTATCCTCAGTCAGCATTTCATTTCCCTCAAAACATATTTGATATTGCAAATTAGTTGTATATAAACATAATTTAGGCAACAGGTCTGGGTGCACTGCAGCGTTTCAAGCTTGTTAATTGATGCCTGTAGCACACACCAGATATATATAATAAAGAAGATGTCATGCATACACCAAAAGTAGGAAATAGAGGGGTGATGTATCCTGATATGTTCATTTGCATCAACCCAAAATGGAAAAAGTCAAATGCCACCTCCATGCAGGATTTCACAAGTAAGATAACAATGGGTGCAGGTGTTTCATCACTACTGCAGCATATGATGCCAGTGTGTGTTGCCCTTTACACAATTCCAAAGCAACCATTTTTCCAGAAGCAATGTCATCATCTGAGTAATTTCCAGACCTCACTGTCAGTTTTCATGGGGACTATTTCTTCAGGAGGTCTCCTCCATCGTATCAGTGGGGCATCAGAGATGAGTATCTCAAATTAAAAACACAGCTACATACATGCATAGATACTGCTCAGGTTAAGTCAATGGTTCCCAAAATGGAGGGGAGGCTCTCCTTCGGGAGAGTGGTGGGGGGAGGTAGAGCAACTGCAGGGGGGGCGTGGATGACCAGGGGCAAAATGTAGAGTAAACAAAATTGAATGAATATTTAGATTTACGTAGGTTTATATGATTTAAGTAATAAACAAACACGTGTTTGCTGATGCCATTGTGCTAACCTTTATTTCACAGAAATTCAACTTAGATCCTTTTTTATCAGTTGCTTCCCAAATTCATGTTAATGATTGATAATAATTATTGGGTGGGGGATGTGAACATGCCAGAATATAATATTTATAATATTATTTACAGAGACCCAATAGTTCCCACCAGCAAGCACTACGGCAACAGTAGCAAGAAAAAACGTCTGTTTGACAGGTGGAGATCTTGAGCAGATCCAGACTCTAAGGTTTTTGTTGATTTTTTGTTTGTTGCTTTCTTTTTGTGTTGTTTTATTTCATCAAAAAGTACTTGCTCCAGATGTTACAGACCAGTCTTGCCGATGGTATTGGTTAATTCAAACCCTGTTGTCTCATGTATTGGAGGAAGGAGCAGCACAGGTGGCAGAAAATCTCAAAACAAAGAGCTGGTACAAAGAAGCAGTTAGAGAAGAAACAGACACACAGAAAAGATAGAGAGACAGACTGACAGGGACACAAGGAGAGGTAGTTTAGAGGCAGACAACGGGCACGTGAAGACAAAAGAGATGTAAGTTACAGCGGGGAGAAATAAAGGAGAGAAGACAGAGGCATTCATCACAAAAGCCCCGCGATGAAACAATAGTTCCCTCATGGAAAGAGGCAGCGGTAAACACCAACACCACTGTTTGGCAGACCCAGAGGAAGGGATTGGAGAAAAAGAGGGAGACGAGGGAGGAGGGTGAGGGAAGGAGCGGGAGGGGTGAGACACAGACAGGCGCTGCCAAGGCGGCCCCCATGACGAGCAGCGCCACCTCGTTAAACCTGTCCACAGGAGTCACAGGCAGATGCTCGGCTTTTTCTATGATAATGACCGACCTGCTAAGCAGCTAGCAGCGTCACGCTCCTTTGAACAGCTATTGACCTCGAAGCTGTCACTCGGCTTCACGCCATCGCTGGTTCCAACTCGCCACACTCAAAAGGCGCTTGTTGCACCATAAGTTTTAATGCAGGCCTATAGATGTATTAATATTGCTTGTTATCAAATGTGTTTCCGCTGATATGGTCTGCATAAGTTTGGCTTCGGCGCTGCATGTGGGCATCAGATAGAGTAGCTACACATTCATGATCACCAATTATGTCTTAAGACCTTTGAAAACATGCTCCCCAGCCTGAGCAAATTGGCATTAAGGATATGAAAGTGTTACCCATTAGTGCACATTTATTCACCATTTTACATTTCGGAGACCCACCGCTGTCAAGCATCAAAGCGCAGTCAGCACATGGAGCCATGAGTCAAGAGGAAGTAACTAGGGTGAGGGGGAGATAGAGAGGGGAAGAGGGAGATAGACGGAGGAGGAGAGAGCAGCAGTTCTCTGAGGATTAGCTCATTTAGGCCGCTTTGATCTGTGAGATCTTAATTGCTGGGTAGCACTGATAGAGTCCTCACACAGACTTAGCAACACCATCTAGGCAAGAAGGGAGGAGGGTGGTCCTGTTCTTACCTTCTTTTCCTCGTTTGTTCCTTCTTTCTCTGGATAAACTCGCCTCGATTCCTGGACATTCTTGTGTAACAATAATGGGAAAAGTGTCCTCAGCCATGCTGGGAGCTCTGTGAGGATGTACTTTAACACAGTGGTGCTTTGAGTGAAATCTTAAAATCATGGTGCCGCCCTGTTGATATTTAGCAGGTAATATTTACCACAATCACCATTTTAGTTTATTGTGCTAGCAAGCTAATATTTGCTGACAAACTAAACACAAGCTGCAATTGAGGATCACATGAATATAATTAGTTTTGCAGGTATTTGGTCATACTATATTGGAAAAGGTGAAGTTTTAACTGGATGATGATGATGATGCTAAAAGAAATGGAATATATAATATGTTATGCCTATCCATCTACAGATGTGAATACAGGAAGAGAGACACACACCACAAAGATTTTTTTTTTACCTTTGTATGTAATATTTCCAGACAAACAACCTACATATGCCTGCTATAAAACAGAGTTCTTAAAGAGAAAAAACATGTCACGACGAACTAAACTGAAAGCGGACACAGTTTGATGTTATAACTGAAACATATGTGAGGGAACTACAGTTGTTACACAGCTGAAAAAACAGCTTTAAACAAATAGTTTTCATGGAAAATCAACAATATTTCAGTCAAACAACTGTTTTTACTTTGATTGCATGCCAAGGATGTGATCAGATGTAGAAAACATGGTGTAAGTGTGATTACTCTTACATAGTTAGCTAATGTGATTGATCGAAGTTGTAAAAATACAACCCGTTCTCATCCCAACTCATCGCATAATGACTTTTTGTCACCACCATTTTTGTCATCACTATTTTAAGCCACTAATGGGCATGATTTGCTGAGGGGCGGGTATCTGATGAGTTCGAAATGAGATCAGGCTGAAAAATACTGTACTGTACAAATCCAGTTGATATTTCTCAGGGAGTGCTACACTGGCCACATGCTGATGTGCTGACATCACAATGACATTTACATAGCAAGAAAAAATGTGTGTTACAACAGTAACATGTTGCATTTAAGGCAACCCTCCCCACCGATCAATTTGGCCTGCTTGTTGCACTAGTAAAAAAAGCCCTTAGCCTATAACAACTCATGATGTGTCCTCATTAAAAAATTGCTTGATTCAGAAACACCGTTGATGTGGTTAATTTCACTGTTGAAGGGAGAGGCTTTGTACATCAATCCATTTACCCCATCCATAATACTTTGTGCAGCAGCGTAACATCATCCTGCCACTTCTGTCTGTGTTCCTGAATGCAAATACATTGTTTAAACAAATGACTGTAATTTTTCAGGAGTGGACAGCTGTGAACATGGGTCATTTTAAGCTGTTCAAAGTCTTAAACTCCAGGGTGTCAAATTTAGGGGGATCTATTGGCAGAATATGGCAGAAATGGAAGTTAATATCTAAAGTATGTTTTCATTAGTATAATGTCACCTGAAAGTAAGAGTCATGTTTTCATTACCTTCAAGTGAGATGCTTATATCCACAACCAAGGCTGCCATGTTGCACCACCATGTTTTTACAGTAGCCAAGAACGGACAAAACAAACACGGGTTCTAGAGGGAGCCTTTTGAATTTTGACCACCACTAAAATCCTTCACACTGATCCTTTAAATTTAGAAAAAGATGCCTTCATGGTTAAAAGAAACCGGTGTTAACCACTGATAGGAGCAGGGTGTGAACATCCCTCATTAAAGTGAAAAGCTTTGTACATCAACCCATTCATGTTTCTGAATGTAAATACATAATTTAAACAAAAATGATTGTGGACAGCTGTAAATGTGTTGTTTTAAGCTGCTTAACAATCAATGATGTTGACATTTGCTCACTTTGTTAAATCAATTAAAAACAACTGCATATTGATGATCTGCACATTTTAAGCAACATTGATTTTTATTTTACTTAAATACTTATTTTTTATTTTAGTATTGAATTACCTTGCATCAAGTCAAATTCTGATTTTATGGCATTGTGTCACTGTGGCCGTTAAATAGTAAATGTCAGCTTCGACAGCTTCTTGGGACTGAATGTCTTTTTTCCACATTCTTCTTTTCTCTTGCAAGGCAGCTTTTTATGTCTTGTCTGAATAGAGAAAAACTCTGTAGTTGTAGTTTTATGATTTTGTAAGGGGGGGTTGATGGTCACAAGTCAGCACTTGAATATAAATCTTACAGATAAAGTCTTTCTGAGAGTCGAGCCCTTTCGAGAGGAACTGAGAGCTCACCGTATTTGAGGGCAGCTTCAGCTTTCGCTAAATCCCTGTTTAACCCCATATAGAGATCCAGAGGGGCTGACTGGCAAAGACCGGGGGTTAAGGAGATCATTCAGACAGATGAAGATGATGCATGGCTTCCTTCTCTCTCTCTGTCTGCCTTTTGTCTCTTTCTCTCTCTCTCAGATACCCACACCAACACACACACCACCCTCTTTCCCCCTGTACTTTATCTACTCCGTGCAACCTTGTACACCCATTTCTCTCTCTCTGGCTGCTGTCCAACTTCTCTGTCGTCGCCTTTCATCTCTTTGGCTAAGACAGGAACAGGCAGATTAAGGAGAGGAAGAGTATTAGGGGAGCCATTCTTTCTGCCTCTTTGTGACGGGAGGGTTACTGTTAGCACAGCAGAGCCCTCCCTCTGCTGAGTTTGGTCATTAGAGAGGCTGCAGAGCAGTGGGGGGAAAGTAAGCCTCAGGGAGTGTTTACATTACAAGAATACTGATATTGTCAGACTTTGGTGTATGCATGCATCCTCGTATTTGACAGTGTGTTTCTGTGGAATCTTATATTCCAAAATTCATTAAATGCAGACACTAATAAATTAATTTAAGTGTATAAAGCACACATTAACTGACAAACAGATGTCAAACAGCATAGTTATTTAAAAAAAATATGTTTGGAGCATCAGAACACTGCAGGAAAATATGCCAAAAAACAGCTGAATATTACTGTTAGGGACATAATTTGACAATAACTTACTGCGTACAAACATTTCAAAGAGCTTAATTACACTGAATTAATTGTTGCATCTGTTCAAAAAACATTAATGTAGCTACCAGTGGCAATTTTTTAATTTACAAATGAAACTTGATTCATTGTCAAAAGACACACTTAGCGCTTATAGAAACAAAAATCAAACTGCATTTCAACAAACATTATTGGAGGCAAAGGACATCTCTGTTTGCACATTTATCAGTGTACCATTTGGTGTTCATATACATTGATAGAGATCTTATTTGGATACAGCCAATAAAATGTTTTATTCTTAACATAATTTTTATCATAAAGCTGTATGACACAAAAGAGCAGTGGATTGTGTGTGTAAAACAACAAACCTTACCTTGCTTTCTGTAATGTCTTTTGTCTGTGACCACAGTCACGTATCTTGCTTCAAGAGGTGGTAAAAGTACACACATTCACGTTCACTCAAGTTCACTCTCGATGAATACACAGAATTGTCTTTTCTGTGTTACTGCTCCATTCCTTTAGATTAAAAATCATCTTTGTAATAGTATTATGATGTAGTATTAAAGGAAAAATATGTATGTATGTATGTATATTTACTGTACTAAATCATATGATGCCATCAGAGATTAAGGAAACATGATAAGTTGAAATACCAGCCCATGTCCGACAACAACAGCCAGTATGTTCTCCTTCTAGATTTCCATTCTGGTCCGGAACATGTTTTTGTCTGCCTATTTCAGTTACTAAAGCTAAAAATAGTTCCAAATGTTTGCCAAATGAGTTAGTGTCTATTTATGAGTTGTTTTCAGGATAACAAGCTTAGCTTTACATTGACAGACAACTGACAGATATAAACAGCTGATTAACTTAGAATCTAGGACTCGTCGTCACTTGTCAGTGTCAAATTATAATGTTGCACTCGTCTTGTGCTCATGTAGGTTCAGTGTCCCTGCAGTCTGCAGGCAACCTGTCTAAGCTTCAAGACTCAATCAAATTGAGTCACTTCAGTCATAAACTGGATATTTAATAAGGATTCAACCTGTTTTAATACAGTCTATGGCTCCAACTCGGTATTTGGACTGCAGTACTCATTTTTGCTAAGGTCTTACATGTTGCTTCTTTAAAGCGATATTGCACCGCAGAATGATAATCCACTCAATATGTACTCACCCCTATGCTGATGTGCGGATGGGTGAAGATCTTCAGTTCACAAAACAATCCTGGACTTCGTATATCTCGAGATATTTTCACACGTGCATCCATTAAGAGATATATTAAGTCTTGTTATACGGCCATGTTTATATGCTACCTGGGAGGCTACAGTTGACATTTCGGCTAAAAACATGGTGTAAATGGCGTCTTTTGTGGTTAAATTTTAATGTTGAGGCTCGCGGACACTTGGATTACACCACATGAGCAGGATGGAGACATTTAGTGTTTGTTTTGTGTTCTTTTTTTTTTTTACATTTTATCCGTGGTCACCATTCACTGGCATTAGCTACAACCCTGTTTTCTGCTGAAACTCCAGGATTGTTTTGTGAACTGAATATCTTCACCCATCTTCACATCGGCATAGTGGTGAGTACATATTTATAGTTATATAAAAATTCACCCCCAAGTACAATTGTCAGGAATGGCGAAATTAGCTATAGAAACCAACAGTTTTATGTACCAGGCTGTAAACATGATTATATTTGCTGTATAGTTGAGCATTTTAATATGGGGGTCTGACTCACCAGCCTCAAGTGGCCATTTGACAAACTGCAGTTTTTGGCACTTGTGTGTTGGCTTTATTTTTCATCCCTGGAGGTTGCCACTTGGCTCAAATCAATTCAAACCAATTACATGTTGGTTTATTCTAGCTTGATTTTTCTTTTTGAAAAATTTTTAAAACAAGTTTATTGATTTATTAACAGCTCTGAAGATTCCTTCCATAGAGTACAGGACAAATCACTTTTGTAGAAGTTAAACTCTCCCCTCAAGCCATTATTATTAGTTTTTTCAAGTGAACAATGCAGCAACAAAATGCATTCAAACACTACCTTACTCAGGCAAAATAACTTCTAGATATCTGGCATGTGGTGATATTTCAAGCGGAGGATCAGTGAGAAAGGGCTAAAGACAAAGGGCTTGTTTCACAAAAGCGAGCAGTGCTTACACACAGATTGCAAAAGGTGACAGCGTCACATTTCACAAATGAGTGTTGCCTGCAAAGGGCAGATTAATGTGGGAGTCCTAAACGGCTCTTGCATGCTCATTTGCAATTATTTGTATTTGTTGTAATTGGTAAAATATGTATAAATATATGTAAATCAACAGGAGAGGAATGATTTCAGGTTGCAAATACTCTAAAAGTTTGCATGCTACAGGTCCAAAACTCTTACAGAGATGCACATTTAGAAAGAAAACATGGACCTCCATTGAACTTAGATGCTGCTCTATCACAACTGTTTTCTGTTGTTTGTTTGGCCATTATTGAGCACTGGCAGCTCTTGGCTGCACCTCCACAAGTCCGTGTCAGACACAACTGTAATTTGTGATGCAACTGCAAAGGCTTTGCTCCTGCAATGTAACATTTGTCTGAAGAGAGAAAAATAGCCTATCAAATTTCAGAAATACAATTCAAAGCATATTCTTTTATTAAATATTGATGTCACACACATGGTTAGCGGGATGTTAACGTTTGAAGGAAAACAGCATCACTTAACGCCCTTGTGCTACCTTGCTCTACAGTGAACAGCGGTTACATCACCCTTGAATCACTCATACTGAAACCAAAAAGAGTTGAGGTAAACACAAAATCTGTGGAATGTAAAAGGGCTCTCCGGTTTCCACAGTGAATGATCAAAAGATGAAGGAGCTCACAGTGAAGTATAGACCTACAACACATGCACTTTTCAAACTTATTTGGCTTTGTAATTCCTTTTGTGCATTTTTTTCTCTTTGATGACACATTTGACACCAAACATGAGATCTGGGCATCTATTTCTTTTTCCTTTAGTGGCTTTAAACATTGTGAAACATTATCTGAGTGTGTGTCCCTTCTTCCTTTAGATGATTCACCATGTCACACTTACTCTCATGGGGCCAGCTGTAACTGTAGTAAGTTTTGGCTTAAATCAACATTTTGAGAAATACACTTATTCACTTTCTTGACCAAAATTAGATGAAAACTCAACACCACTCTCATGTTTATTGCTCCCTAAAACTGAAGCGACAGACAGTAGCTGATTAGCTTAGCATAGCATACAGAATGGAAAATAGGTTCTGTCCAAATAAAATAAATTCACCTTAGTAGGTGGATTCCTCTAAAGCTCAGTAATTCCAGGAGTCTTCATCAATGTTTGGTTGCTAGGTAACTAGCAGAGACTCCACTAAGGCTTTTCCATTGTTACTTGTGGCTGCGCCAAGTCAAACCATGCTGCACTGATTAGGGCTGAACAATTGATCGAAATTTTTATCAAAATCGCATTATGGCCTTCAGCTATTTTCAAATCACAGGAGGCCCAATATTTTTTACACGCAAAATGTGTGTCAAAATACCATTTTAAATGTAATGTTGTCATGCAGTCCTGGCCTACACCTCATAGTCTAAAGACTTAAGAAAACATCTTTATTTGGTATCAGATCCCCACAGAAATGTTGTTTTTTTTCAATGAAAATGAGAATAATGATGGCAAAATTTTCCTTTCCTATGATTTTGTCACTCATATCACAACTGCAATATCAGTCATAATAATCGCAGTTAGATATTTTTTGAAAATTGTTCAGCCCTAGCACTAATTTGCATTTCAATTACAAGTTACAATTTGCCTAATTGTGCCGAGCCAGGCCAGGCCAGAGATAGACCATCACTAGAGTACAGCCAAAGCATGTCTGTCCTGCCTCCAAGCAGGTTGCGATGGCAATCCTGAAGCAAGCGAGTGCTGCGAGACCCAACTCATGCATGTGCAGGAGACCAGAGAGAAAGACATTTTTAAAAGTCTATGTATGTGCAGCTCACAGTACCTTTGTAGCTTCTAACTGTATTTCTGTGGTTTGTACTGTCAGGAATCTGCTTCTTTTTTCTTTTCTTTTTTTTTTTTACTGTTCCATGTTTGTTTTCAGCTGTGGGAGTCCTTTCAAGTAAATGCTGGAAAACCATTTACAACATTTACAACATTCACCAACATTTTCAGATTTTGCTGCTTCATAGTAAAAGCTTTTGAATGTATCCACCATTTTACGCTGTTTAAAGCTGCTCGACTCAAGACAACTGTGCCATTAGTAAGAAACACACGTTCAAGAGAGTTGCTCTGTTGTAATGGAGATACAAATTCCTGCTGTGCTGGGCGGATGCGCTGAGTCAAACCAGGTCAAACGAAGTCAAAAGGAGTCATGCTAAACCAGCACACGTGTATGGAAAAGGGGCACAAGGCAGAAAAATAACCCTGCAAAGAACCCTTCATAAAACCATAAATTGTTGTTTTATGAATTTGTTTTATTTATGTATTATGTATTTATATGTATTTATGTAACAAGCTGTAACATGTTAATTAATAAGCTTTAGAGGTACTGGCTGATTCATATTGAACAGACAGAAATGAGGCCTATCGGTCTTGTCACCTCGAGTAATTAAGTGTATTTCACAAAATGTTGAACTATTTTTTTTTATATTTGGGTAGGATAAATGAAATGGTCCAATCCTATGCCTCATGGTGATGGTACTTAACGTTCAGGTGGTGATTCAAATAAACAATGATATAAGAGAAATGATAATAGAAAATAAATCAAAGCTTAAAGACATAGCTTTATCAGCACTGGATTTCAACACCTTCAGCAACCACATTATCAGTTTCTTTGTCACCTGATGTGGTTTCTTGCTCCTATTTCTCCCTTCGGAAGACAAATAGTCATTATAGACAGCAAACACATCAGTCCCTCTGGCTGTGGTTCTGAAATCTTTCCATCCTTTTTTCAAATGGCATCAAACAACATTTCAAAGGTTGCATTTAAATATCATAGATTTTATGTATCAGTCCAGTAATTAAAAAATAGAAAAATACAACGGCTCTTAGACTTAAAGTTGAACACTAAAGTTCAAACAGCCAAGAGGGCAAAAGTGTTCCAGTCAAAGCTCCTCAGCTCCTGCATTTCAATTTGGTACCTGGGCGGTGCGCTGTCAGCAGGATCTGTGTTCCAGTTGGGTGACTGAGCCTTCCTGGTATTGAAACATGATGACAGTGAAGGCAAGTCTCACACCAGCCAATGGAGTCATCAATAATAAGACAAGGTGAGCAGGAAGGGAGGGGGTGGGGGGAGGGTTATCTGGGCACAGCACATGCACTTCCCAGTGGGCCGCGGGGGTAGACAGGGCCGCAGAGAGGCAAGATATGGTGTGACGCTCCTGGAATCTGTGATTTGACATCTGCTCTGTGTGTGAGTCTGTCAGAGGGCAGGAGAAGGTTTTCGAGGGCACTGCCGCTTCCTCTTAAGTCTGAGTCTTTGGGTTTTATCAAAGAGATCTGACTTGCAGGGCACAGAGAGTGGCTGAGCAGCATGGCGCTCACTGGAGGTGGTCAGCCTTGAATGGACACTGAATAGACGTCATTCATCCGGCAAAGTCAGTCCTCCTCTTCCACATAGGTAGAGGGAAACCAGCCCACCTGAGAACAGCAAAACAGGATAGAATTCAGGAAACAGTTCTCAACTACAGTACACAAATTTTTTAGGAGCTGTTTTCTGGAGACTGCATTCCTTGTCACCTCACAAATGTTTAAATGTTGTACCAAACTTTAAAACTAGCTTAAAATTAAGAAAGATTCAAATTAGACCCCTCTTTAAATCACAGTTTAGTTTTTGAAGACCACTGAGGTTGTGTCATGCACACAGAGAGTTTCACACTGCCCCTTCCCTTCCTGCCGAGATCAAAACAACTTACACACAGGTGCACTTTCAGTTATATCAGACAATTCTTTTACCCCTGCACCACCCAGGAACCAACATTACTGACTGACCTTTAATGACTTTAATTTAATTAGAGTATTTAGGTCAATACATACACCGAAACTCTACTGCTCAGAAGAATTAAATCCCCAAGAAAACTGACAGGGTAGAACTTGATTAATTATTGTAATTGTAGTAATTGGCAGAAGAATATTATTTTACAATTCAATACAAGGAACTGCCAGTGCATTGGATGTGCAATAATATGATAGATGTATAGTAGATGTGTACAGAAATGCTACCACTGCATATGACAAGTGCACAGATGACACAAAAACGCTAAGATAAAGATGAAATAAAATGTGCACAGACATTTGTCATGATGACAGGATCCTATTGCACACCTACCCTGCCATCGACCTCTCCTTTCCACCACCCGTTGGACATCTTGGTGTAGATCTTGATAATGTCTCCCTGCAGCAGGGAGAGCTCTCGTGTGTCTCTGGAGCAGAAGTCATAGCGTGCCACTGCAATACCCACCACCCTGGGAGAAAACACTGAGACAGAGAGATCTTATCTTATGACTGAGGACAATATCCACAAATTTTCACAAATATTCAGAGAATAGTCACAGATTCAGAGTGATTTAGTAAAGTTCTTAGAGGACTACAAATGGACAAGAACTATTATCTCAGGCACCGTGGTCATGAGGCTCTCTGGTCTCATTGGTCCATCAAGAACTATCACAGTCACAAAAATCCCACAGATTCATGCTCAATACAACAATTTAATCAGAATCTAACCCATAAGGTA
>JAJHUR010085259.1:40589-64698 GCA_027495735.1 Lutjanus campechanus | reverse complement strand
CCAGAGGAATCTCTGCATGTAAGGGGCAAGACTGAAAACCAAGAATGAATGTCTATGACCTTTGACCCCCCAGGCAGCCCTGTATTAAAAAGTGCATTAAAAACCCACATCATTGTATAAAGGATACTACATGGGCTCAGGAACACTTTTGAAAACCGTTGTCAGTAAACAGTTTGTCGCTGCATCTACAAATGCAAGTTAAGACTCTACCATGCAAAGAGAAAGACATATATCAACAACATCCAGAAACACTGCAGACTTCTCTGTGCTGTGGTCTGACGAGTCCACATTTCTTATTGCTTTTAGAAATCATTGACATTGTGTCCTTAGGGCAAAAAAGGAAAAGGACCATCCAGATTGTTACCAGCGCTGATTTCAAAAGCCAGCATCTGTGACAGTATGGGAGTGTGTTAGACCCAATTAATGCTGAAAGGCACATAGAGGTTTTGGAGCAACGTATGCTGCCATCCAGACGACGTCTTTTTTAGAGACGTCCCTGCTTATTTCAGCGAGACAATGCCAAGACATATTCTGCTTGTGTTCCAACAGTGTGTCTTCATAATAAAAGAGTTCAGGTACTGGACTGACCTGCCTGCAGTCCAGACCTGTCTCCCATTGAAAATGTGTGGTGCATTATGAAGCACAAAATACAACAACCGAGACCCTGAACTGTTGAGCACCAGAAAGCGTATATCGAGCAAGAATGAGAAACAGTTTGACTGTCAAAACTTTCAAAACTCACTTATTGAGTGTTGTTAAAAGAAAAGGTGATGTAACACAGTAGTAAACACACTCCTGCCCAGATTTCTTTGGAATGTGTTGCAGGTATCAAATTCATATTTACAAAAAACAAATATTCTTATCTGTGTGAACATTAAATATCTCGTCTTTGTGTTGTATTCAGTTGAATATAGGTTGAAAAGCTTTTGCAATCATTGCATTCTGTTTTTATTTATGTTTGAACAACATCCTAACTTTTTTGGAATTAGTGTTGTAAGAAGGAGCTGATGGCAATAAGTTTTCTTTCTTCTCCTCCTCTTCTTTTTCCACTTTAGTCCCTTAACCCTCACTTACTTTATTACAGTACTCTGTCTTTCTCCTTCATACACTCTGTCTCCATAACTCACTGCAAGCACTGGGGCGATCATTACGCCCGGTGGATGTTAAATTAGACGTACTATAAGTGAAGTACAGTAGCCAAACTCCACTTATAGGGCAAGACAAACAGTTTGGCATCCGACTGGGAGCGTTGTCAAAGAGCTCTATTTGCCAATGTTCGCTCTCTGCCATGACCAGCGGGCATATCCGAGGGCCTGTCTTCCCCATGTCAACCTAAATGAGCTCCTCGAAGCTCAAGAGGCGAGGGAGGAGATGGGCGGAAGATGGACGAAATGAAAGAGGAGGGAAGAGACAAGGGGAAAGGGAAAGAAAGAAAGAAAGGAGGAGTGTACATGAGACTTGCAGTGCAGGGAGGAGAACTGTACTCACTGCACAATATGTCTGTATGATGTTCTGTGGATAGTCAGCTGGGTGCGTTTGTTAGCCGGGGAAGCATTGTTTGGGGCTCAGAGCAGCTGTCAGGCTACGAGGAAAGCGTGCCCGCTCCAGACAGCGCGACAGACAGACAGACAGATACATGCCGACACCCAGAACTCTCTAATCCCTCTCCTCTGAGTTGAACAAAGCAATGAAAGATCAGGGACGAGAGGATGAGATAGTCTGCCAAAGTCGGCTGGATAGAAGGAAAACAAAGTTCTCTCTCTGTCTCAGTTTGTTAACGCTCTGCCGTTTGTTCGATTGATACAACGAACAGCTAAGCCTGCAAGTATGACTGTTCTATAGAGCTGCCATATGGTGTTTTGTTTTTCTCAGGCACATTTTTACACAATAAATGCAGGGTTGTCATGATTGACACCATTAAGCAATGAAATGGAGTAGAAAAAGACAGATCTATTAAAAGTCAAGGGATTAGATCATTCAGACATACTTGTGGAAAACATCTTGGCTTTGTAGATCTAGAGTAGTGGCTATAATTCTGGCTCAGTTTGGATCTTCAGTACACACATCCAAGCAAGCATCCACACACACGGGCACACCTCCCATCTGCACCATTACACAGTGGATTTAGCAGCCAATTGTCACATTCAGCGGGCTCAGATATGAAGGCAGATCGGATTCAGCTGGCTTTACCCCCGGAGATGATTCTGTTGATTGGAATAAGTTCTGGGGCTGGAAACACACAACATCTGCTTGCCTCTGCCTCTGCCTCCTGGGTGACAGTGCGCAGAGGGGAACAAACAGCGCCTGGGCGCCTCGTCGTCTCCTTCCTCATCCTATACGGCACCTGTTATGTGAGGCACCTAGATTGCGGCATGTTCCGCCCGACTGCATCTTGAATGGACCTGTGGGGAAGCCAACACGTCACACAGGCCCCCGATGGAGACACATTAATCATCAATCATCCAATAAACACTCATCTGCTCATTCTCAGGATTTTCTGTTTTTATTTTGGCTGTTTTTGAACAGACGATGAAAAGAAGTGTGAATTGCAAACAGAAAAACACATCTATTTCAGCCACGCTAGCAGAATGGCTCCCAGAGGATGAATTCTGCTGACTCCGGGATCCTCTAACTTTTCCTCAAGCGCAGGGACGCACAGGGATTCTCAAAGTGTGGCCCGCGGGCCAGTGGCAGCCCTCAGAAACATTCTGTGCGGCCCCTGAATGTGATATGAAATGCATGCAGTATATTTTAATCACTCCATCAATAGCATACATTTAATACAGTACTCAGCTACTGCATCAAGCTGTGCTAACAAATGCTTGTCAGGTTAGGAATGACAACTTGTGCACAGCTACTGGTCTGAAATTCTACCGACTCTTCAAGCAATTGATTGGTCAGCAGGGTAAAAAGCCTGCACGTTATCTCTGGATTAATTAAATCAGCCATAGTGTACTGAGTGACTCTACCTGCAGCCAAAATGGGTGCTAATCACAGTTGCTCAATGTTGCCAAGCACCTTAATTCCTGCAATTCGACCATTTCTTTTTCACCTGTAGTGATATTGTTACCTTCAAGGCATGTGTATCAAGTAAATTAGTATTACATACACCAGAAAGACAAACACATAGAGAGTGGAAATGAGGATCACAGCTTCTGCTTCTGTATGACACCCCAGCTAATGCAGCTCTTGCTACAGTATAAACATGAAAGAAACCAGTTAGTGCATCCAACTGACTACTGTCATCATTTAGTTGGCGTCAAATGTGGCTCAACATTCACACAGTTTCTCTTGACTGTCCCTCAATATTACAACGTTATTCCAACATCACCACAACCTGTCCACGTAGCTATATTAGCAACATGACAGTGCCAACCGCGACAATATATCCTACAGAATAAACACTAAAACAACATAAAACACAGTGAAGGTTCAAGTAGCAAACTGGCAGGCGCTCAATAAGAAAGTAGTCCAGTGGAGTAAAGTCCACATACATTGTCAAAAATAAACTTTTTATCCTCTCAGCTCTTCTGTCCTCTGAGGCTGGGGGATAATGTAAATCAATTAGTTTGGAACCAAGTAAACTTCCAGTAAACAGCCTGTCACTAGGAAATAGAATCAGGTCTGTGTATGTCAGTAATGGATTAGAAAGCGCTGCTCTCCTCATTAAAGTAACACCAGCCAGTGGCCAGCCAATGAGAATTTGGTCGGACAAGAGCATAACAACCAGCGGACCACGGGGTGTTATAGTAATTAGTGGCACCTTGCAAGTGTCACAGCAATCACATTTGGTCATCAGTGCTCGTGCTTTTAGTTCAAATTAACAATTTCAAGTTGGAAGTGAGATGAAAAAGCCACCAGGGAAAAAACATGGTTGAGGAGAAAAGGAGGTCTCAAGTAAAATGGATCATCTCTTACTCCATCGAACCTCAGGACAGATAAAGTGATCTGTTTTATCTGCAAACAGCTGAATCTGGTGAACAAGTACTGTAATCTTCAACAGCATCATGAGACCAGTCACGAAGCCTGCGACAAGTTCATGGGTTTTCCTGTGTGGCCCTCAGTCATCAAAACTTTGAGAAACCCTGCTCTAGCGCCACCATGAAATTGAAATTTTGGTTATGGATGAATTGCTGTGAAATGGTAATGAAAGGTGCACTAAGGCCTCACAACCTTATCATTTGAACGCCAAGCATATCATTTACATGGCTTCCCAATTTGAAACCTTGAGTGCCATTTGAAGGCGGCAAAAACTGAGTTTTCGTCATCATTTTCATCATTAGTAGCTGTAGAGTCTCACAATGGTAATTTTTGCATCTATGCATTTTGGAATTTTTGTAGAAAGTAGTGAACTCACTTTTTTCACGGCAGTGGGAATTTTTCAGGGCATAAAATTTACAAATGGTTTGGACACTCAAATAAAATGGTTTACAGCAAATATAGCGCAGTGTATAAATAAATAAGGAGGGATTCCTAGCACGTCCTTAATCATATTTGAAAATAAACACTCTCAGTCACACGCAGACTCCTTCCTTGATTTTTCATAATTCTTCCATCCAGTGCTTGCCCACAGAACTTATCTCCACATGCAGCAATACTTCTGAGACAGTGAGATGAAAGAAAAGCACTGCCATTATTTCCTGAGTTTCTCTTGACACACCTACTAACAGCTTGCCCACTCAATATCCATTGATTTGCCCACAGTGACTGTGCTGTATTTCCCTCCTTGCTGTGGTGTAAAAGGAACAAATCAGCCTCTGGAATAAAACTCTGAGCCTTCCTCTCTCCCCCCTTTTTGCCCAGGGCATTCTCTTCTGTACCGGCGAGTGCCTGAAAGCCCCTCCGGACCTGCTGAAAATCTACCTGCACGAGTCCAACCGGGTCTACAGAGACAAGCTGGTGGAGGAGCAGGACTTCCAGGTCTTTGATAAGCTGCAGGCGGACACAGTGAAAAAGTTCTATGAGGTGAGAGTTTTTACAAAGTTCAGCGGAGGAAGACGAGAACGAGAGTGGGGGTGGGGGGTGGGGGGGGTCATTAGGCTGCCTGCTCTGTGTCTGGACCTGGACATCAGTGGCCAACACAGCGAGGAGAAAAAGGAATGTTGTGTGGGGTGGGGAGGGCCAGGAGAGGGTTGGAGAGAATATTAATCAGTGTGGTATGGGGTCTGGCTGTCAGGGTCTGCGCTGTCAGCCCGGCAAATTGGAAAACATTTTAATGGTTTTCTGTCCACTGCTTCCCTCACTACCCTCTCTGGCTCTATCGCATGCACACTAGTCATGGCACAATGAAGAACCTGACAAGTCTATGTGTATACACACCCACAGAGAGAGCAGGAGAGAGAAGAATATGACCCACTCCAGAATATATTATTCAGAGATGGCACCTTCTGTAAACTTAGGGCAATTTGCCCCTGTGCCACAGAGCAATATTCAGCATGTTTTCGTGCTATTTTTACATGCAAACAAGCTCGTCTTCAGAGACAATAAAGACTGCACTGAACGTAATATAGATGTGAATTTGTAAAAAAAAAAAAAAATCCTCATTCATCACACCTACTGTAGCTTGAAAGTTAGCAGAGAAAACAAGTGTCCCTACGAGACACACAAAATCTCTCCAGTGAAATATTCGGGGCCCAACAGTTGCCAGGGTGAAAATGAACTAGGTCACCCTCTGCGCAGCTGTGATATTCAGCTGTGTCCCTGTCCAGACTGTTTAAGCTTAACACTAATGTTATGCTGACAGGGGTTTTGTGTGTGGGGCTGTATGTTTACCACTGCAATATGTGTGTGTGTACGTGTTCCCTTCCTCCTCCCCCTGAGGACGTGGAGGAGACTTTGGAGCAGACCAGGGAGATGAACCTGTACTGCCACTTTGCCCGTGGGCTGGGGGAGGCCAGGTACACGGCTGCCGAGTCCTGGAGCAGCCTCAATAAAACCCTGCTGGAGGTGCTGGACAGCTACAATGAGGTCAACGCCACACTAAACTTGGTGCTGTTTGAGGACGCCATGGCTCACATGTGAGTGGAAGTTTTCGAACCCCCAGGGACCGTGTGGGGGAGTAAAGAAAGAAAATTGGGGAGAAAAAAAGTGTTTTTGTCAGTTCCTTTATTGTCTGTCAAGGAAATCAACGGGCTTCTCAGGTATTTTAGGATTTGCAGTTTCATTTCACAGACTGTCAAAAACAGACAGGCAAATCTGTAAGAAGTCTTGCAGCATACATTGTGATGGCCTAACAAATATGCAGAGAACAGGTTATGTTTTTCCTCAGTATAAAAATGTAAAAAGAAAATATTAACCCCCTAACATCTACTTTATCCCTTTAATTACCCTTAAGTAGCTTTAAGGTTGGAAAATTAATCTTAATGCACATTGACTGGCAGCATCATTTCTGCTGTATCAACCTGGTCCCACTTTTCATTGAAGCTATTCAAGTCTCAAGTCTTATCCTTCAAGTCCCAAGTTACTGTGGCGAGACTCAAGCAAGTCAAGTCGAGCCCCTGCTAGAAATCAAACAAGACAAGACAAGTCAACTGCTCAGGTCAAGCGAGTCGTAGGAAATGATTCCCTCAGTTTTGACTTTTAAATCAGTTAAAAAATAGCGGTCATGAAATGTTAAGTTTCATTTTCATCATGAACTAAAACTGTTGCACTTAGAACAACAGAGAAGAGGATACAATAGCATGTCAGACTAACCAAACTAAGACTAACCTTATCTAGACCACAACTGTCACATCAGCATCACACTCGTTCACACCACGATGAAGTCTACCTATGTAGGTTCTGTCTATATAGCATCCAGCAGCAAATGAGCAGCCAATCTTTCTGTGCAATATCCAGTTTCCAAAAATACGTGTGAATATTCCTGATTCTCTGTCAACATGATGCATAAAGCACTGCAGCCTGTGTCTGTGTGTGTGCAGCAGGTGTGGATGAGCAGAGAGGATGGAGAAAAGAGAGTGCTGGGGGCTGCGTTCAGAGCAAACAGGTGTTGGTGATCAGAGCAGAGGGATTAAAGTTTAGCAGTGAAGTTGTCTAGTGGCAGTAAATGTACAGTTTGCCCATAAAAACACTGCAGGAAAACCCAGCTGCTGGGTGAAGTGAAGGGACAGTTTTTGGGATTAAACGGGAGCAGAGAGAGCTGATCTCTGGCTCTGGAGCACACTCTGATCGGTTTTCAGTGCCTTTTTACTGGACACCAGCCTTGTGTTTCTGCACGATAAATATGAAATCATTTCTGCTGCATGAGATGTGCAAGGTGGTGAGACAGGTGGTAACATCACACCTGTAACCATTTAGTCATGAGCATGCAGCTGTGTTAACTTGTAACATGCTTGCATAGTTTCAGTGGTTATATGGCTCTGAATCAGTCCTGATTGTCTTTGACATTAATGATATGCCTTCTAACAGATGTGAAGCTAGGTCTAACATAACTTAAAATTGACATTCGATTTCTAGCTAATGTTTATCTTGCCAATAAGTTAGTGAATTCACATTGACGTACCCTTCTTTGTGGGTTTTGTAGTGATGGATGTTGTTATCCTTGAATCCAAGTTTTATGATTGTTGGACTTGCCTCCTCTTTGATAGCTGCCTCATGCTTTTACCTCTTCTGGTCTGCTGTGTACTTGTAGGTCACCCTAAGATTGCCCATATTACACTAGTCAGTGTGAGTAATGCGAGTGTCAGGTCCTCAAATTTGTGATTTGCAATGCCCACCACTAAAATTCTCCTTCTGTTCTGTCTACACACACAAATACGTACTTGATATCTGTGAGATCTTCAGTAGAAATTTAAAAAGTCATGTGGTTTGATCAGTATTTTTCTACACAGTATAAGTTTGTCTTACGAGATGAAAAACCAATTGAATCAAACCACTATGCCAACAGACATGTTTTTTACTTATCATGAATATGGGCACTGTAGTTCATTTCTAGTCAATCCTGCATAGATCGGCTGCAGTGCACCGAAAGTGTATTAATCCAAGTTTAAAAATAGTGCCCAACAAATGTACTATTTAAAATGCTTGACTAACATTTGCAAAAGTCAACTTCACCCAGCTATTTTATGAAATTACTGAGTCGTTTTTAAAAATGAAACTAGAAAATATAATATGTGTGTATCAGAAGGTTTATGTCTTAAGTAGGAACCATAGGGCCTGCAACTGAGAGCCACAGAGGAGGTTGGGAAGTCAAAAAGTCATGACGTATTGCTTGATTCCTTGTTCTTAAGTGGGTTTTGTTGACAACAAGAAAAATAATATATTTTTCTAGGGAAGTGAAGAAAATTACTAAAATCATTGTCTCAAACTACTCTGTGTGGAGGCATATCAAAGATAATGCTGGGTTGAAGTAGTTTCCTCAGTAAGAGAGGACAATAGGTGTAGGGAGATAGTGTGCAGGTAAGAACCCTTTATTCTGCATGAATATGGGCTTGCTTTCTTGATATTTAAAGATAAACTTGGCTACAGCAGATAATATTCCTTTGCTTTATATTTATGACTCTGCAAGTCGTATAATAAAAAAAAGAAAAACACTACCAAGTGCTTATTTTTAAAGGTCAGTCCTTTTATATATATGATGCTCAACATGGTGTTTTCTGAAATGTTGGCATGGAGCTGAATAATCTGCCAGGCAGATGATTCATAAATATACAAAATCCTACATTTTTTGAATGAAATTGAAGTGTGCTCACTTGCATTGAAAATCCCAGGTGATATCAATGTAAACAGGTAAAACTAAAGTGTCATTTGATGCACACACGTAGTTTTAAGTGTCAGCTGAAGTAAAATCATTGATTGGAGCTGAGGTGTTATCTGAAAGGAAAATCAGAAAATGGTTGAAGTGTACTTGCTGTAAGCAAGTGATTTTTCAATTTCAGCCTGTTGTAACTTGAGTTGTCAGTTTGTATGTTAACAATGAAAGCAGTTCAATTAACATTTGAAGAGTGAGAACTGAAAGCACTTAAACTCTCACTTGAATATGAAAACAGCTGAAGTGTCATGAAAATGAAATGAAATATCAGTTAAGTCTCTATTCTCATCAAGGAAGTGTCAGTTCAAGTTTAAGAGATGAAAGCAGTTGAACTAACAGTTGAAAAGAAAGAGATGAAAGTTCAAATGTCAACTGTACTGTAAACAATGACAGCAGATGAAATTTGAGTTGAAGAGCTAGATGAGATGAGATGAGATGAGATAAAATGAGATACAATAAGATAGACAAAGAAAACTTATCCATAATCAGAGTATTACCTACAGTAGATGGAGGTCGACACGCCCTGGTATAGAGAAGCAGCAGGAGTACTGGTGTAGGAAGCTAAGCAATGTATTGCTGTGGACGGGGTCAGCGACACAACATATTATAGCCACCAAAAAAAAATCAATGTCAGTTTAAGTGTAAGTTATATTTAGAATATTTTCACAACTTTACCTTGCATCAGACTGCATTTTCTGACAGGAAACCATCATTATACAGGCAAAATATCGTTCTCTCTAAACCAAGCCAGACTCCTTTTGCAAAATCTGTAATTTAACTCACAGAACATGGGAAATGCTGGTCCACCACTGCATCAATTGGTTAGTTTGTTTGTGTTATTCTGTGACTTCAGTGTTTTAAAAGGTTAGTTCGGATTCACCAAAGTTACACAGTAACACAAACAAACCAATCAAGGGAGCTGTAGACCAGCAACTCCTGCGTTCTATGAGGTGAAATTGCTCTTTTTGCCAGTGGAGCCTGGTTGAGCAACAGGGGGCGATATTTGGCTGATATAACCGCAGTCTCCTGTCAGAAAAGGCTGCCTGACAGCAACGTAGAGCAGTGAAAATATTCCAACACTTAAATTGACATACCAGACTCTATTCACAAAATCAACAATTTGCCCATGCAGAACATGGGAGATGCAGGTCTACCAATGCGACGATCAGTTAGTTTGTTTGTGTTATGGCGTGACTTGTGTGTTTTAAAAGGTTAGTTTAGATTCACAGAGGTCACACAACAACACAAACAAACTAACAGATCGAGGCAGCAAAAGACCAGCAACTCCTGTGTTCTGCAGGGTAAAATAGATTTGTATATAGGTGTAGAGAGAGCAATATTTGGCTTATATATCGGTGATTTCCGGTCGGATAAGACTGTCTGACGGCAAGTTAAAGCGGTGAAAATATTCTAAATCTAGCGTACAGTGTCCATAGCAGTTCATTGCTTAGCTTCCTACACTTGTTCTCCTGCTGCTTCTCCAAATTGGGGGCGTGCCGACTACCATCTGTCGTATACCAAGTATGGATAAATGCCTCATAAAACCCCACCTCAAAAAATCCGCAATAGCCCTTTTCAGCTGTCAGCTGAAGTGTGTTTGAAGTCTAAGCCATGAAAGTGACTGGAATTCCATTGACTTGTGAGCAGTGTAAGCAGTTGAACTGTCATCTGAAGAGTGAGAGAAGAAGGTTGAAATGTCAGTCAAACTGTAAAAGATCTGAGAGTTGATGTGCTGGAGAAAATCAGCAGAATGTAAGTTGTGAAAGCAGCTGAAATGTCACTTAAAGTGTGTCGGTGTATTTCTTTTGGCACCAGCCTCAAACAAAGCAACAACGGACTGAGAAGGTATGGAAACTGTACCAGATGGAACAAATAACATACTCCTTAAGACTCCAAAAAGAAATATGCATTAAAAGATGGAGCCCTGCCATCGCCATACTAACATAGTGAAGTGATCTAAATCCGCCTACATATTCTGCAGTACATATGTATCTTTATCTTCCTACCTGACTCACCTCTTGATGCATTTACATACACTCATGCCACTGTGCACACACACACACACCTTTTTCTTTTACTTATTTATTTATTAACTCCTTTTAATTTTTCTTAGTGTCATTCTTTTTTCTAGTTTATACCTTTGTTTTATTTCAAAATTAATATTTTAAGCTGGGATGTGTTTGGTTTATTTTACAAAGCAACAACAATTAAAGTGATGTGAATTCATTTAAATATGACACAAGGAACATTTCTGTTACAGTGAAGGTTCTTGGGAGCGCAGGATGATTTATTCTAATGTTTGATACATTTTGTTCTGGTGCATCTGAATGAAACAGAGTGACAGGCAGTATAAAAGCATAGAGAGGAGACAGAAACTACCTGTGTTTGTTTCTCTTTCACTGTTCCTCTTATGACTCAGAGATTGTCTTTATCCGGCTCGCCTCCCCCTACCTTTTATCTCACCCTTCCGCTGATTCCTCCTTCACACCTTCTCCCACCCCCGACTGTCTGCACCTCCACATGTAGCTGCCGTATAAACCGAATCCTGGAGTCTCCACGGGGCAACGCGCTGCTGGTCGGAGTGGGCGGCAGCGGCAAGCAGAGTCTGACCCGATTGGCTGCCTTCATCTCCAATCTGGAGGTTTTCCAGATCACCTTGAGAAAAGGCTACAGTATCGCAGACCTCAAGGTTTGAGCAGGATTACACGGCAGAAACACACTACGCTGCAGAAACCACACCACACTAGAAAAACCATCCATCTGAACAACTCAATTAGTCTCATATTAAGTGTTAAAAAGTTTCTCACTGCCAGGTGAGGTTTAATTTTCAACTTGGAGGTGTATCTGAGTGAAATATAGACATAATCCCCACAGTGTGTAAACACAGTACTGGTAATCCACAGAGTATCCACACAGCGATTCAAGTCTCAGGCATGTATCACTGCAAAATAACAAATCTTTAGCCCTCTCACAGCCCAATCTCATTATGTGTGTCACTCTCCCACTCCATCTTTTCCTCTCTCTCCCCGTCACCCAGACTGACCTGGCATCCCTCTACATCAAAGCTGGCGTGAAGAATATTGGCACCGTGTTCCTAATGACTGACGCCCAAGTGGCAGACGAGAAGTTCCTCGTTCTGGTCAACGATCTGTTGGCATCGGGTAACAGCAGGCTTCGCTAATTACTGCGTGTCATGTTTTGCAGGAGAGAAATGCTTCTGCTCCGCCACAGCAACAAATCACTGTGGTGCCATTTCTGCAGCATTACTCATCAACTACAACACTTCATTGTGAAGAATTGCAAGCAAGGCTGAGCTGCACATCCAGATTTATACTCCCCGTTCGGAGGGTGCAACACAGAGCGCTATAAAATACCAATATAAAATGATTTTATATCTGTCTGTCTGTCATAATTCATATCTAAAATTTTTTCTGGCTTTGACTACTGTTTGAATATTGGAATATTATTGCACAGATTAAGAATGGAGCCACCATTTTACTGTGCCAGAGATATTTGTAATTTGACTCATCATATCAAATCTTAAATCAGCATACTTCTTTGATCATGATGAAAAACAAAGTAATCTGTTCCTAGAAACTGTGACAGCTGAAACTAATGTTGGTGGGACAGTTAGTAGCCCTACCCAAAGAAAACTTAGCAACAATGAACACAATGTCAGACTGAATAATGAAGTGAAACAAATAATCAGTTCAGTCTGGCTATCAGCCTGGGTTACATTTAGGGTAAGGATTTACTTTTTGCCCTAATCAGAACAGCATGGGCCAGTTTTACAAAGCTATCATAGACCAGTCTGTAGTGTTGGACTAGTCTTAATTTTGAAAAAGGGCTTAATTTACCCAGGATTCACTGTGCCATAGTCCTGCTTAATATAAGCAATAACTAAACTGCTTTGTGCGATGGATAAAATTTAAAAAATCTACCTGAAGCCTGAGCATCTGTTATATCTAAGCCATAGTCAGAGTTTGTCTTTGTGAAACCAGCCCAACCAGGGGGCCATTCATGCCGAGCAGAGAGGGCAAACCTGGAGCACCTGGCTAAACTTAAAGGATAACTTCAGTATTATTCAACCCATTTTCCCATGTTTATGTGTGACCAATGGGGGCAGCAATTTTTGAATTTGGTCCAGTATTGAGCGAGAACAGCAGTTGTCAAAACAGGCTGCAGTGTAATCCTTATAGGCAACCGCGCACTGTCAGATAACGTCCACTAAAAGTGCTTGTTTTTACACTGACAGGCTCAGATTGTTACTCTAAGTGTCCAACAGCATTATTGAAAGAATCCCTAAAGAGTAAGAAACAGTTTGTTTAACCAGAAATAGACATTTTATTGCTCTCACCAGAGCCACCAGATCCCATTTACAGAAACAGTCATTTTAGCTTTGTCGTCTTCATTGTCATCTTCAGTCCAAATGGACTGAAATGAAATAAAACTTACCAAAAATGTCTTGGTTCTTCCCGCCACTGCTCAAACAATCATCCTCTCTGTTTTGGTCAAAATAAACCTTTAATTCACTGCATCAGATGTGAAAATACGAGGAGAGGAGTGAGAGGGAGGTCTGACATCAGAGAACAGCAGGGAGAAAAAGCGTGTACAACCAGAATATTTCCACATCTGACTCTGTCAATAAAGGCTTCATTTCAACCAAACCAGAGCAGGTGTTTGTTCGAACAGTGGAAAGATGAGCCAAGATGTTTTTGGTGAGTTTTGTTTTGTTTCTGTGATGGAGTCTGGTGGCTTTGGTAAGAGCAATAAATCGTCTCTTTATGGTCGAACATATTCTTTAACAAAAAGATCTATCCCTGAAGGGATCCTTTACATAATGCTCTCAGACATTTACAATAACAATCTGAGCCTGTCACTGAGCCTTTAAGTGGACAGACTTTGACAGTGCACATTTGCCCATAAGGACCACAGCTGTACATTGCAGCCAGTTTCACAGCTGACGGCTGCAGTGGTCTCGTTCAATACTACAATACCAGTTTCAAAAACTGTCCCCATCAAACCTGGTATACACAATGTGATTTTGGGCTGTCTCAGACAAAAGATGACTAAACATGGTGGTAGGACATTGGTCCTATGTCACACAGTGAGAGAGGTTCAAAGACGGCCATTATCACTGTCATGTGACCAAAGATACCCTGGGACAAAAGTCTGACACTGTCACAAATTTAGGATAACCAATGTGACTATTAACCAACCTATAGAAATGCAGCATGAAATGACGCAATGATCAATGCAACACTGGTGAGAAGTAATCTTTGCTGGCGCTAAAAATACATTCTTCCTCTCCTGTTTTTTCCAGAAACATCAATGCAACTATTGTAATTCCTGGATTCCTGGATTCCTTTCTCCTAGTTGTCATTGTACAGTCTACAAACTTGATACCTGAGTTTATCCATGTTTGTCCAAGATCCTTGTTGTACAGTGTGGCTTGCAATACACTTACAAGATTGCTAAAATCTCACAATCTGTAGGAGGCTTTAGTCACACAAAAACATAGGCACATAGGGTTAAACAATACCTAAATGAACCCTTTAAGTGCCCATCTAGAGGGGCGTTTGGGGCAAAAATTCAGTGCCAGGTGAAATCAAGGTTTCAAAACAGCACGAACATCTGAACTTAGATCAGGCCTAGATAGTGGCAGTTTTTAGGAGTGTATACAGTGTATGTCGACATCACTCTGCTCATCTTTGCTCCTGTGAGGCTGTGACTTACAGCAGATCTCTGCATTAGCATAAGCCCTGCGTATGAACTTCTCCTGCCACTGCCTCTATTAACACACACCCAGATTTGATATAAGAATCTGAGTGTCAGCTCAGATCCAGGCAAGATAAAAAAGTTGGAGAGAGTTCTGGCACAAGTTTAGCTCTGTAACAGAAAAAAAAATCTCACTGACTGCTTCGAGCAGTCTTGGTGGTCGTCCCAGCGGTAATTTGTGCTATTTTATTCATTCAAGGAGAGATTCCTGACCTGTTCCCGGACGACGAGGTGGAGAACATCATTGGCAGCGTGAGGCCAGAGGTCCGCGGCGTGGGATTGATGGATACGAGAGAAAACTGCTGGAAGTTCTTCATCGACCGGGTTCGCAGGCAGCTCAAGGTGAAGCAGTCAGACAAGTGCAGGACAAAGAGCTGTTTGTGTTCTTTGCATTTCACTACTAATCATCCAGAAAAAGTTGTTCTCAGTGCCTCTCCTCAGAGGGCAAGTTTGTCATTAATCTCTCTCATAGAGCTGCGTCGGTATTTGATCTCCACCCTCTCTTAATATAGCAATAGCATGCTGTCTCACACTCTAATTTACCATTCCAGAATAAAAATCCCTATACTTGGATAAACATCTGGCTTTATTATGAAGCCGTTCCCTCGACAATTTTCTTTCCTGACATTTTCAGATGAACTTGAATGCCTTCAGAGGCAGTGGACGTCGTTATAAATCACCGGCATGAGCAGAAAAGCCGGCGTTTAGCTGCAGATAATTTCACCGACGTGTAGCCGCTTTGTTCCCCCTGGGGAGAGAGGGATTCCAGGGGGTTGCTTATCCTGTCATTATTACAGTGTGCACCACCACCACCACCACCACCCACCCACACACATCTTCCACCCCCGCCTCGCTCCCAGCTCAAGCCTCCCTGGGTCGGAGAGTGAATAAATGCGCAAGACAAACCCACGGGCACGGGCTCATAAAGAGTGGATTTCTAACCAGTTGGCTCTCTGTCACTCAAATTGTCTGTCTGGATGGATGGAAAGGGCGCTTTCCCAAAAATGTTGCTAATCTGCTTCAGAATGTTTGCATGGATCTGCTGCATGTAACTCAGTGGTTCCTAATCGGACAAGATGACTAGATGGTAGGAAATATTAGAGGACCAGTGTGTAAGATTAACAAGGCTTTATTAGCAGAATGGAGTATTTCAGATTTCAGATTTCAGATTTATTTATTTTTAAATATGGGAACAGTACATATTGATGAACATTTACATGTAAATATGTGGGATTATAGCCAAATGGCTAATTTCCATCCCCAGTCCCATCCCCAGTATAACATTCATAATTATCTTTTCATTTGTGTATAATCAGCGGAAAATAAGAATTGTGTTTTTGTTACCTTTGAATGAGCTCTTTTTATCTATAGAGGGAGCGTGTCCTCTGCCATGGGGGTCGCCGTCCATAGACGTATAAACATACAGTAGATGCTGCATCGGCCTTTGGATTGTATGTCAATGTTGCCGCCATTTTCTTTAGGTCAAGACTGACATTTGAGCAAGGGTTTGTGATGTACATGGAGTAAGAAAAATGTATTTATTTATTTACACACACACACATAGATCATAACTCCTTGAATATTACACTACTATTGAAATCAGTTGAGAAATAAACATTATAGTGTTTTTTTTATTCAGAAAAAAACGCAGCTCCTCTGTTTTGCCCTGATTTGTTCACAGGTCAGTCTGGACCTGGTGGTGATGTTGATGTAATGCATCAACAAGCCAAAGTGGTCAATGCAGCATCTGCGTATATATGTTTTTGGTCGCCACGTTGCATGGCCATGTTTCTACAGTGGCCCAGAATAGACAAAGCAAACACTTCTTACACACTTGGAAAGGGAGGGTGAGACAAAATGTATGCAATCTGCAAGCTCACCACTAGGTGCCACTAAAGCCCACACTCTGGTCTTAAATATGCTACACAAAATTATATTTACTTCTGGACTGGAAATCCTGCACCGTTTTACCTCTTACGGCCTCTAAAAATTCCTCTAATGAAACAATCTGAGAAAGGAAAATGACTCTTTGAATGAATTGCAACACAACTTATAGGCAAAGCCTCAGGGCCCCAGAAACCAAAGCCCCACACTCCACGTGTGTCTGCTGGTTTGTGATTTGATTATTACAAAATGTATTTGGTGGCTCAGTATCATCTTTCATCAATTCTCAAGATGGGTTCTGTATTACCTGGTACACCTCTCATTGAGAGAGGCCAAAATATAATCTGGTTTTAAAGGAACAGTTCACCCCTAAATCAAAACTACATATTTTCCTCTTGTCTGTAGTACTTTTTTATCCACCTGGATAGTTTTGGTATGAGCTGTAGAGTTTTGGAGGTGCTGTCTGTAGAGATGTCTGCCTTCTCACAAATATAATAGAGACATTGCTGTTGAGTTTTCAAATGTATTTTTTGGCACTTTGAGCACCATAAGCCAAGTACAATCTAGTTCTATTACAGTGGAGAGGAGACAGACATCTCTACAGCTGATATCTAGATGGATAAACAACACTACAGGTAAGAGCAAAAATATGTATTTTTGTTTTTGGGGTGAACTTCCCCTTTAAGACCTTCATTAATTCAGTTGATGTGTTGTTTTTAAATTTGCGAATCCCCCTATAAATTTTCATTTATGCAAATATTTACAAAATAATTGATACACAGCAAACTCGAAGCCAGGTGGTATACCAGTATACAAGTACTATAGGGAATATATTCTTAGGATTTGTATTCATGTGTACTCTACTGTGGGCATTACACCTGATGGGTAGTTATATGGAGGTGTAAACATTAACTCATAAATATTGGAAAACCTGTATATCTGTCAGGGATACTGCTTCATTGATACACAACCACAGATCCAAACCAAATTCAAATCAATACATCTGTCAAAAGCTAATCTGCCTGGAATTTGTACATCTTGCATTTACACTTGTTTACTGGAGTTGAAAAGTTTGAGACAGTCTCTGTCTGAAGTCTGAATGTTTCACTTTCATCACGTCATACTTGATCAAGGTCAAACACACAGAAACCTGCTAACTTATGAGGTATTCCAGCAGTAAGCGAGAGGCTGAGCAGGAGTTTTCTCTGCTCACTGCTCATTTAATGACAAGTCATAAACATTCAGAAAGACCCCTTCATGTTCATGACATGTCATGTCAGGGTTATGACAGTGTCATGAAGTCTCATGCACACCCCTTTAAGTAAAGTGTTATAAATGTAGTATTCCTCTGATATGAATGACACTTTATGACAACAGTCATAAATGTTCACACAGATGTCATGCCATGACTTTAAAGTAACATCAGCAAATAAAGCTAAATAGTTTCTTGAAGTTTGATAATTAGGGCCTGCTATATCATGTTTATGACAGGTTATGTTGTCTTGGTTAATGTCAAGTGTTCGTAGCAAATACATATTTGTCCTGGTCAATGTCAAGCTGTCCTAACAAAGATTGTATTGGATTGGATTAAAAACTACATACTGGACAAATGACAATAGTCATAAACATTCATAAAGGCATGTCAGGTCAGGGTAATGATGGTGTTATGTAGTCTTATACACAGCCCTTTAAGAAAACTGTCATAAACGTGGTGTTCTTCCGATATGAAAGCAGTGTATTAAACAGCCGTCAGAGTGAATGTAGAATAAGTGCGCAGCTCTGTAGTTGATGATCATCAGTAGTGTCTGTGGGTGTGCCTTCTGTATGTTTGTTTCTTCAGTCTAATGGTATCGAGCATCTGGCTGAGCTTCTCAACAAGCCAGCTGTTCATCTCCAACAGTGAAAATCAGTCTGACATAGCCCACAGCTCAACACACTCCTTTAATTCACATGCTTGCTGGAGGCTTTATTTGCTTAATGATGTAGCTGCAAATAATTAATTCACAGTCTTCCATTCCCCCTCTTGACCATGAAGAAGTGCTAATCAGAGCAGGAATCCCCTGCCTTTCTGTTCTCAGGCTGACTGTGACTCCAGTTGTAGTCACAGAGAAGAAGAAAATGACTATGATCTCGTTGCTGTATCAGACTTCACACTCAATTCTGTTTGACCTTGGTGTGTGTGTGTGTGTGTGTGTGTGTGTGTGTGTGTGTGTGTGTGTGTACTGCAGGTAGCTCTGTGTTTCTCTCCAGTGGGTAATAAACTGAGGGTTCGCAGCAGGAAGTTCCCCGCAGTGGTGAACTGCACGGCCATCGACTGGTTCCACGAGTGGCCGCAGGAGGCGCTGGAGTCGGTCAGCTTCAGGTTCCTCCAGGAGGTGGAGAATATTGAAGTGAGAACGGCTCATACTTTAATATACACACAGGGACGAAGCCACCCACAAAAATGATGTTCACACTCTGAAAATATAATTTCAAATGTCAGGCACCGTGACACAACGAATGTGATATTAATTTCAAGAGCAGACCGGAGGCCCCGAAAATTAAATTCAGAGCGTGAGCCTCAGGAAATATTGCTTTCCAGCCAAAATCTGCACAGTCATCTTCTTTTAATGTGAAGTAACCAGGTTTGTGATTTACATTTCTTCTCGCAGCCTCAAGTGAAGGAGTCAGTCAGTAAATTCATGGCGTACGTCCACATGAGCGTCAATCAGACATCCAAGGAGTACCTGGCCAACGAGCGACGCTACAACTACACCACGCCCAAGTCTTTCCTGGAGCAGATCAAGCTGTACCGCAGTCTGCTGGGCCAGAAGAGCAAAGACCTCACCACCAAGATGGAGCGTCTGGAGAACGGCCTGCAGAAGCTCAACAGCACCTCCGCTCAGGTACTGAATTTCTCTTTGCTCCAGGTCTCATACAAAATGTTTACTTACGTATAACGCCCAACAGCTCCTTGATTTCCTTTCAAACCTCCTTTTTTGTGGATATCCCTATAAAACGGGTGCTGTTGAGAAGATGAAGATGTCCCGTTCCCAACCTTGTAAATTAGTCCCTTGTCATCCATGTTGACTGGTGACTGGAGGGGACACGGAAACGTCAAGAGTTGATTTTTGACAAATGAAAACAATATGGAGGTTAAGCAAGTGTACAAAAGTAGAACCAGGGCGAGTGCTTTTTCAAACAAGTGACTTTGTGATGCATGGAGCAGGTTAGGATATTTTCATTGAGAAAAACTGAAACAATCTGATGTTCGCTTGTTCGCATCACTTACAGTTAGGAATCTGTGTTATTCTCATAATTGTAGCCATTCCAACAGTGGACCATGCATCCTCTGGTATAGAGATTCAAGACGTTTGGACTCAGGTCAAACAGTTTATAACAAGGCAAGTAGTTTGAAACGTTCCAAAGAAACTTTTACAAGCACAATTTCAAATGCTCATCTGCGAGTTCTACTGAAAGTAAATGAGTTGTTTTGGCTAACTGAATAGTTTGCATGTGGGTTGCTCTCTACTTACTGTGTGAACTCACTAGAGAAGTGGTTGCCAGAGTTAGTGTTTCCAAAGTTAGCATGAGTCATGGGTCAGAATGGCCACAGTTGTGACGCAGGTTGAAAAATAGCCACACTTTCCTTTAATTCAGTACATCCAGTGCTTCCATCTGTGCTGGTTGGGACCCTGAGTTCCGCCAGGTAATGAAGGCCACTCACCTGACAGCAGAGGGCTAAATTGGCTGCCATTAGGCTAGAATGATGTAATGGCAAAAAGTAATGGCAGTGACTGCGGTTGAGAATCACTACAGTTTTCACTGCAGGTGTCAGCTGTTAATCTAATGGTTGGCATCTTGTTTTGTAAGGAAAAATTAGGATTATATACAGAAGTAATAAGTGTTTCTACATCTCCATTTACTGAACTTCTGTTGTATTTTTATAATAAATAATTTCCTTTGCTGGACTATTTTAATGCCTCGAGTCAGCCCTCAACACTTGAGCTGTAGCTGAGCTTCAATTTGTGCAGAATCATGCAGCTAGAACACTGATGAGGACCAGATGCTCCCACATCACCCTGATCTTACTGTCTTTGAACTAGCAGTCCGTTTCCTTTACAATCCATTTCCAAATTTTGCATATTACACACAAACGTTTACATGGCCAGTCATCAGATTTCATCAGTGAGGTTTTAACTCTTCGGTGTCCAATAGGCCTCTGCGATGTGCTGGGTCAGGCCTTTCAGCAGTCCCAGAGTCCAGGTTAAAGTCAGTGTTTTGCTGCACCAGCACCTCAGTCTACTCACACTGTTACTGTTGTTAAATCATGTCTTTCTGGCCTGACTGACTAAAAGATATCTTGTTGTTTGCTTAATACGGTTCTGTCGTGTCACCAGCAGACTGTATGTTACTTTTTTAATAGTCTCTTTTATCTCTTTTCTGTTTTCCTCTATCCCTGGGCTTTGTATTATTATATTTGGCTGTTTCATCTCTTTTTTTTCTGAGTCTGAATATTTTATTCTCCAACTTTTATGCTGTTGCTCTCATGGAATCTTGTTATTGCAATTTATTCCCCTTTCAATGGAAAGCACTTTGGGAAACTATTATTACTACTGTTAGTCATAGTGATAACAGATAAAATACTAGTAGTGACAACAAAAGTTACTTCTATTAGCAGTAGTACAATACTGACACTATTATTACTGCTACTAGTTACTAACTAGTAACATTAATAATAGTAGTTGTAAATGTATAAATAATAATAGTAATAGAGTTGTAGGATTAGTAATATAGGTTGTAGAGGTAGTAGTGGTAGAGTTCATAAACTCAAAAGTTGGAGATTATCAGAGTTTAAATATTTGTCGTTAGTAAAACAGGTGCTCATTGATTATAGATAGATTAAAATGATCAGTTAAGCCAGTGCAACTGAGGATTTTTATTCACCCCTGTCATTGAAATGAATTAACAGAACTGAATAATTTTAAGCATAAAAAAAGTTCAGATTAGGCTAACTGAAAAACTATGAGTTCAGTAAACACAAAAGAAAGAAAATTTTACTGGCACTCAACATCTTTAAGTTAAGTTTAGTGAAGTTCAGTAGAACTTCAAAGCAATTTTTAAGTTTTCACTACTTATTAAACTTGATTAATTTTAATTTTGAGCATTTGCTTTTACAGAGTGTACAGTTAGTGGTGTTATTAATTGTTCTAGTAGTAATAACAGTAATAGCAGTAGTAGTAGTAATAATAGTAGTATTAAAGTATCAGTTTTAGTAATATAGTAATAGTAAAGTAATATTAGTATTGGTAATATAGCAGTTATGAAATACTAGTATTAGTTTTAATAATATAGCAGTATTAAAGTAGTAGTATTGGTTTTGGTAATGTAGCAGTAGTAAAATAGTAGTGTAAGTAGTGGGAATATAGCCGTAGTAAAGTAATAGCATTAGTAATGTAGTTGAAGTAGAATAGTATTGGTAGTAGTAGTAGTGGTATGCTGTTGTTGTACCTGCCTACATGTCCAGGCTGTATCTACACCATACACACACAATTAGCCCCACTAAGCTGTATATTAAGAGTGGAAAACTACCTGTTGGACTTTCTGTCCTGTCTTTATTCTGTCATTAGAAATGTGTATTTGCATCATTTGATGTTTCCATCTCTAATATCGACACCTGGATCCATTTGTCCAAATGTTTACCATCTCCACACCTTTGCAGAGGAGAGTTATATGAATTATGCAACACGAGGTCTGTGTGTGAAGCAGCTCTAATTATAGTGGGTCTACTACACTGTGCAAGTGAATGTAAAACCACACACACATATATACATAATTTCACCCCTACATACCATACATCTCCACTGCTTTGCATAAACATGCCCACACATACCCACCCGCACAAAATCACACACATGCAAAAACAGTCTTTACACCGAAGTGACATCAATGTGTGGAAAGCCCCACAGCGTCCTGTGTTTTTGTCCCCCGTCGCCAGTTTACTGTAGAAACGAGCCAACACACACAGATGTATAGGGTGTATGGTAATTGAGGAGCCTTCTAATGAGAGAGCACGCCCTTTACAGCAGCAAGAAACCATTAATGCACCCTGTGTTTGTTCGTGCATCCACACTGATGGCCGCGCTGCTATAAGTGCTGTTATTTAACATTCTGTGCAAGAGAATCCGTGGCTCACCAGGGGCTGCTGTGGTCATGATAAACAAGGAGGGTTAAAGCAAAGGATCTCTGTGTCTGTCTCTGTGTGTATGTGTGTGTGTGTGGGGTGGGGTGGGGGGGGTGCTGTACAAGTGTATGAGTCATCTGCTCCCCAGAGGACGCATTAGTTCCATGTTTTTTTTTCTCCTCTTCAATTTTGTGGAGGTAGTGTCCTACGTTTGGCTGCTCTGTCTTCATCGTGTGTGCGTGTGTGTGTGTGTGTGTGTGTGTGTGTGTGTGTGTGTGTGTGCATGTGTGGATTCAGTGCAGCACTCACTCACTCTCACTACTAGTACTTGGTAGAAATTGTGATAGTAGTAGCATTGTAGTAAGTAATTATTGGAATAGTAGTAGTAGTAGTAAAACTAATAGTATTAACAGTAATACTAGTAGTATTAGTAATACTTGTAGTAGGCAGTAGCACGACAGTAGGCTAGTAGTAGAAATACTTACAGTAATATTGTTAATACTAACAATGTAGTTGTAATATTAGTAGCAGCTGTACTAGTGGTAGTAGTTGTAATAACAGTAGTACCGGTACTAATAGTTAGGCAATAGTAGTAATAGTAGTAGTAGCACTAGGAATAGTTAAAGGTGTAGGAGTAATAGTATTAATACGAGTAACGGTACATGTAATAATAGTGTAAAAATTGTAATAGTTACTAATAGTTACAACTACTGTACAATTAATAGCAGTTGTAGTAATAGTAGTACTGTAAAAACTAGAAGAGGTCACTCACTAGAGTGCAGATCTCTGCCAGGCAACCTGAAAGGAATATTTGGATGTAACCCTTTTGTAATCACCAATATTTTGATTAGTAATTTTGTCATAATCAGTGTATGAATTCTGAACTTATGACCAAAACTTGTTTTGTGAGGTCAGACATTGCATTCACAAGAATGGGATGACCTGAAAACATAATACATGAAACCATTTTTAATACATTTATAACTAGACTGAACTATACTATCACTTACACCCGGGGTATGTCAGAAGGACTATATATAAGGACTATGTAAGTAACAGTGTAATAATCAGGATAATGCAGGCGTTCAGAATGATTGGGCTCTTTCATCATCCTGTCAGGAATTATTTCATAATAACGCTGCTCACTGTACATTATCCCTTTCTTGTAAAACAACTTTGTAACATTGTTAATAAAAGTGATATATAAACAGTTTATGTAGTTAGTCTATTAACATTATCATTGTACTATTAATGGCAGCAGTAGTTTTAGATAGCAGAGTGGTGTTAAATGTCATGATTCCAAACAAACCTGTAAGCAGAATCAGGTTTAGGCTGACAGCTCTTCGCATGAGGAAAAATAAAAATGTTGGCTTGTTTTCCAAAGCCAGTCAGGAACAGAGACGCGTTTTCCTGCTCGGACTTCATCTGCAGCAGATAAACAGTAAAGCGGCTCAGATGTATTGAATATCACCCATGTCTCCCTCCAATTAGTTTGTCCTTCTCCACCATGCCCCCCCCCCCCCCCCCCCCCCCCC